>JASVEL010010497.1:0-18689 GCA_032618575.1 Nicotiana noctiflora | reverse complement strand
CCCGAGGATAAGTACAGGCGTCCCCGCACCGATCCACGAGACTCTACCAACCGGCTCACGACTCGCGAGACCTGTTAACCTAGGCTCTGATACCAACTTGTCACGACCCAAACCCTGGTCGTGATGGCGCCCAACACAATGCTAGGCAAGCCCGACCATATTATCCCTTAAACCAGCCAGTTATTAATCAAATTAAACTTAAACAGTAAATGCTCATATCAGGTGATAAACGAAATGTAAAACATACAAAATACGGTCCCAATCATATCGTGGTGTCACGAGACTGAGCCTCTACAGAATAGAATCCTAATACAATCAAGTCTAGGCAAATAGGAAATCAACAAGATGATAAATAAGGAGAAAACAAGCTCTGCGGACGCTGGCAGCTACCTCGTAATCTCCGCAAAAGTAGACAAGGATCAGCAGCTACAATGTCTCAACTGCTCTCGGGCACCTGTGGATCTGCACAGAAAGTGCAGGGGAGTGGGGTGAATATATTTCAACTCAGTGAGTAACAATAATAAATAACAACTGAAGGTAAGAACTCTGTGCTATCACTTAGCAGTTCTAAGGCAACCCTCACAGGTACGTCATCACTATAGTAGTACTCTAACCTCCAATCTACGTTTATCTCTACAAGATTCCACCCCGAACCAACCCTCACTCGTACCCCTACGGTGTACGGCCATCTCAACATATAAAGACACATACTTATGTCTATAATGTATAAGTATTTGAGTAGATAGTAGGATATGATTAAGTATAATGCTGCGGCGTGCAGCCCGCTCCAATACATATACCGCTGCGGCGCGTAGCCCGCTCCATTTAACGTCGACGGCGCTCACTGGGGGTGTATACAGACTTCGGAGGGGCTCCCTAGGCCCAAGCACTATTATACTGCGGCGTGCAGCCCGATCCACACATGTATTACTGCGGCGTGCGGTCCGATCCAATATATGTATGAATATATATTTATATTGCTGCGGCGCACAGCCCGATCCCCTAATATACACCAGTGCTCAATGAGAATGTGTGCAGACTCAGACTCCGAAGGGGCTCCTACGGCCCAAGCGCAATAATACTGCGGCGTGCAGTCCGTCCCATATGTATATTACATGTATATTACATGTATATTACTGCGGCGTGCGGTCCGATCCAATATATATACTGCTGCGGCGTGCAGCCCGATCCAATATAGGTATATATATATAATACCCCATAATGGGTCCTCGGCCCTATCCTAGTCAATATGGACTTGGCCTTTCAGGCCCACTCAGCTAGAACAGGGAATTCCACCCTAGATAATCTCTCTCAATGTACACATCTAGTACGGGCTCATATTATGCTATACAGCTAGAGCTACGGCTGAGTGTATGTTTCCAACATGATATAAGGGTCACCTAGCTCTATAGGTTCCCTAATGCTCTACAGATCGGCACAAGGCCCCAAACATGGCTTTTAGCCCTATTGTACAGTTGTAATATCAGTAACAGTCATACAACACAGTATTCTATTAGCCGGGAAGGACTAAGTCCGAACCCCCAATCACAATGTCACCACGCCCGTCATAGAACGCGTGTCTCATCTCAATATAGCATTGTGAAGTGCTAGTACGGGGTTTCAAACCCTCAGTACATTGTTTACTACTACCACTCACCTCGAACCGGTAGAAGCTTCAATCCGCCTTGCGCTTGCCTCGCAAATCAATCTTCTCGGGTGCCAAATCTGCTCAAAATCATAGAGAATGCATCAATATACGCTAATTTCACGAAATTCATTCGAAATAACCCAATTTATATCAAAACCCACAAGTTGTCAAAACCCGACTTTTGGTGCGCTTCTCAAAAAATTATAAAAGTTATATATTCGGAACCCTCGTCTCAATACGAGTCTAGGCATATCAAATTTATCAAATTCGGACTCCATTTGCCCACTCAAATCGGCAATTTACCAAAACCCTGGCTTAGGCTAAATTTCCCCACAGTTTGATCCAATTTTCGTGAATTAAAGGAGGATTTCATGATAAAAACGCGTAAAGGAACCATAAAACTCACCTCCGATGATAACCCGATGTTCTCCCAGCAATAACTCGCCCAAATCGCCCAATTCGCCTTCAAGAACCGAGCCCCAAATGTTTTGCAACTTATGAAATTTTAACCCTTCTGCTATTTTTAACACAGGCCCGATTTCCGCTTCTGCGAACAAAAATCCGCCTCTGCGAGGCCGCCTCTGTGACCAAATGGTCGCTTCTGCAAGATTCCACCAAATCACATAGTTCCACTTCTGCGGCTGGGTCTCGCACCTGCGCGACCGCTTCTGCGGATAACCCTCCGCTTCCGCGATCTCCCCCAGCTGCCCGCCTTCCGCTTCTGCGACCCATGACTCGCAGAAGCGAGTCCGCTTCTGCGACTGACGTCCGCTTCTGCGGAACTTCCTCGCCAAACCCACTTTCGCTTCTACGATGAATTCTCCGCTTCTGCGGTCCCGCTCCTGCGGTTCCCAATCCGCAGGAGCGAAAATGCTGCTGCAATTCATGACAGCAGCTCCCAAACTCCAATTTCCTCCCGTTTAGCCATCCGAAAACACCCCGAGGCCCCCGGGACCTCATCCAAACACACCAACACATCTTAATACCTTATTCGAACTTGTTCCAATCCTCAAAACACGTCTAATAGCATCAAAACCCATAATTCACATCGAATTCAAGCCTAAATTCCTTAAAACATTTCGAATTACACAATCAATCAAAAACCCGACTAAACGACGTTCGAATGACCTGAAATTTTGTGGACATATCCAAAATCACATAACGAAGCTAAAGGAATTGTCTGAATTCCATTCCGACCCCGGATCAAAATCTCACCTACCGTTCGGATTTCGCCAAAATTCAACCTTAGCCAATTCAAGCCTATTTCTACACCGGGCCTCCAAATTCAATTCCGATCGCTCCCCTAAGTCACAATTCACCTCCCGGAACTAACCGAATCATCAGAATTCGATTCCGAGCTCTCTAACTAAATAGTCAACTCCGGGTTGACTTTCCTTATTCAAGTTTCCTTCAAAAAGGCTATATGCCTCATTTTCAATTCAATTGACTCCTAACTTCCCCGATAGACTCTAACACTGATACAAAAGCATGAATTATGTAATTACAACATAACAGGGTGGTAATTACCGTGACGACGGGCCGGGTCGTCACACAGAGATATCATATTAGAGCTCACCATCAGACCGGTGGAATTCACCATGGAGTTTCAAGTGTTGGATATTGTCGTGTCCTATAAACTCCTGTTAGGACGTCCATGGATCCATGCTGCAAAAGCGGTACCTTCTTCACTCCATCAAATGGTGAAGTTTGAATGAGATCAGCAGAAGATAGTAGTGCATGGTGAAGATAATGTTTGCAATACCATCACGCTATTCGAAGAAGTCGAGGGTGATAAAGGTCCTTGGGTGTACCAAATGATGGACAATGTGTCTGTGAATAAGATATCTGAAGGTGAAACCATCCCAATACCCAAAGTAACTCCTGCGACAGTCATGGTTGCTAAGGAAATGTTAAAGAATGGGTTCTCTCCGGGAAAAGGTCTAGGAGTTGCTCTGCAAGGAATAACACAACCAGTTTATCTACCGGGTAGCACTAATACTTTCGGCTTGGGTTTTAAGCTGACCATCTCCGACATACAAAAAGCCAAAAGACTGAAAAAGAAAGGATGGACTCTCCCCAAACCTATCCCAAAACGTTTCTATTCCTTCATCAAGCCTGGTACACAAAGACGTCCGGCGACGGTCATGCCGGGCCATGCAGAGATAAGGCTAGATGAAGAACTATTAGAAAGATTTGAGAGGTTGTTTGAAGGCATGAACATGATAGAGGCAGCCGAGGGAACAATCAAGATGGATGTTCAGTTTGTTGGACTCCAGATCAGGCTAAATAAATAGGAAGCTACTCCTCTTCTAATCAGAAGGGAGTTGTGGTAGTTAGCTTTAATGTTCCATTCCTAAATCTTGTTTCAAAAATTGTAATCCTATGTTCCATCTAGTCAGATGTATCCAAACCTTATTACCTTTCAAAGTTTAATGAAATGCAATTTCTTTCTTCCTCTATTTTGTAGCCTTATTTTATTTCCTTTTCTTTTCTTGTACAGTCCAGTTTTCGCTGATTTTAATGATGTGTCATGCATGAAGGATTCCCAGTCCAGTCTTGATAATCAGATAGCTATACAATAAATTGCACATGATAATGAAGTGGAATAAGAGGATGAGGAAGTTTTTGAGGAAATTAGTAAGGATTTGAGCCACTACGAAGGAAAACCCAAACCAAACTTAAATGAGACGGAGTCTATTAATTTGGGGAATGAGGAAAATATTCGAGAAACAAAGATTAGTGTGCATTTAGAGGCCTCACTCAGAGAGGACTTGATCAAGTTATGACATGAGTAAAAAGATATATTTGCCTAGTCTTATGATGATATGCCAGGGCTCAGTACTGATTTGGTGGTACATAAGTTGCCCACTTATCTGGAATGCCGGCCTGTTAAGCAAAAGTTGAGAAAGTTCAAAATAGACATTAGTGTGAAAATAAAAGAAGAAGTCAACAAGCAATTTGAAGCAAAGGTCATACGGATCACCAAGTACCCCACTTGGTTAGCCAATGTTGTACCTGTTCCAAAGAAAGATGGAAAAACCAGAGTGTGCGTTGATTGTCGAGATCTTAATAAAGCAAGTCCAATGGATGATTTTCCATTGCCAAACATCCACATATTAATTGACAATTGTGCCAAACATGAGATTGGTTCTTTTGTGGATTGTTATGCGGGTTATCATCAGATCTTGATGGACCAAGAAGATGTAGAAAAGACGGTCTTTATCACACCTTGGGGAACATATTGCTACAGAGTAATGCCGTTTGGGTTGAAAAATGCTGGAGCTACTGCACTAATCTCTTCTTTTCAAAATTTCCGTTTATTTGTTTCTTTGTTTAAATTCCTACACTTGTACATCTTTTAAAAACAAAATATGAGATCACTTAGACCTTAATTTCAACATGCTTGTTACGCACCTATTTGCAACCCTTATGTGTGGAATTATTTGTATACTTATTTGCATTTAAAGTCACAACATAGCATGGATGGAAACCACACCAGTGAATCTTGAGGGGTGCCAAACACCGTCCCCTCGAGATAATTTCTAGCCCTTACCCGAACTCTAGTTTTCCAACTCAAAATTCTTAGTGTCCTAATGCACTTAATCATTAGGTGACGACTCTTCAGATCCAAAGATTCAATTCCCAAATGGGAATAGAGTTGTATTTCCAAATGTCGTAAACCTGATTTCGCAAGAAAAATGAGGTGTCGACACCCATCAAAAATCACCTAAGAAACATTATTCATAGCCTCTCCATGACCGTTACTCAATGTTTGGCCTTTTAGGGCCATAAAATAGAAATTCCACCCGATTCTCAGATTTTCGTGTGCTATACCTCATTCCATCTACATGGATTCGGGTGACTAAGCCTGAATTGCCTAAACAAATGGTCGGCCCAACCAAAATGACCTAAGGAACATTAGTTATTATATCGCCATGACGATTTTTTCTTTTTTTGTGTGTGTTTTAAGGCCATAAATTTCGAATTACATCTGATTCTCACATTTTCGTATGTTATAGCCCATGCCATCCAAATAGTTCTGGGTGCCCGATCCCGAATCGCCTAAAATTTAGCCGGATCATCAAAATTGACTTGAGGAACATTAGTCATCACATCTCCATGATCGTTTCTCGTGTTTTGAAACTTTAAAGCCATAAAATTAGAATTTCGCCTAACTTCCAGATTTTCGTGTGCTATAGCCCACGCCATCTGCATGAGTCTAGCGCCATGGCCCGAATTACCTAAAATTTAGTCGACCGATCAAAACGACCTAAGAAACATTAGACATCACCTCGTCAATATTGTTGCGCATTTTTTTAATTTGGGCCATAAAACTGAAACTTCACCCAATTCAATTTTGGTGTACAATAACCCACGCCATGTGCATGGGTTGAGGCGCTTGGGCCCGAATCGCCTAAAATTTATACGGCCCTACAAAAATGACCTAAGGAATATTAGTCATCGCGTCGCCATGACCATTCTTTGGTTTTTGGTGTTTAGGCCATAAAACTGAAATTTCACCCGATTCGTAGATTTTCATGTGATATATCCCATGCCATCTGCAACGGTCCATGTGCCCCAACACGAATCGCCTAAAATTTAGCTGGCCCATCAAAACCGACCTAAGAAAAATTAGTCATCATGTTGCCATCATTGTTCCTTATTTTTTGGCATTTTACGGTAAAAACCTAGATTTTTTCGATTCTCAGATCTAGTCCACGCTATCTGCAAGGGTCTGGACGCCCAGGCCTGAATCGCCAAAAATTTAGCCGTTTCAAAAAAAATAAACTAAGAAATATTATTCATTGCCTCGCTTTATTTCTCATTTTTGGTGCTTTAGGGCCATAAAATTAGAATTTCGTCCAACTCCTATTTTTTCGTGCGTTATAGCCCACCTGTTCTGCATGTTTGGCATCTTGGCCCGAATCGCCTAAAATTTATCTAGCCTATCAAAAACGACCTAAGAAACATTGGTCATCACCTCGACAAGATAGTTCCCGCATTTTTTGGCATTTTATATCTATAAAACTGGAATTCCACTCCATATTTTTGTTTTCAATAACCCACGCCATGTGCGTAGGTTCCAACCCCTGGGACCGAATCGCCTAAAATTTAGCCGGACCCTCAAAATCACATTAAGGAACATTAGTCATCGCATCTCCATAACCATCCTCGATTTTTGGTATATAAAATTGAAATTTCACCCAATTCATAAATGTTTATGTGATATAGCCCACGCCATCTACAAAGATTTGTGCGCCTGGGCTTGAATGGCCTTAAATTTAGTCGGCCCATCAAAAATGACCTACGCAACATTAGTTATTTCCTCTCCATGATAGTGCACCGTTCTTGGCGTTATAGGTCCATAAATCTATAATTCTACTCTATCCCTAGATTTCGTGTGCTATAACTTACGCCATCTACATGGCTCCGGGCGCCCGGTCCCGTTTAATCTAAAATTTAGTCGGCCCATCAAAAATGAACTAAGGAACATTAGTCTTTTCCAAACCAAGACCATTCCTCGTTTTTTTGACATTTTGCACTATAAAACTAAACTTTTGTTCGATTCCCAGATTTGTTTGTGCTATATTCCACGGCATCTGCATGGGTCCAATTGCCCCGGCCCAAATCTCCTAAACTTTAGCCGGCCCATCAAAAACAAATTAAGGAACATTATTCATCGTCTCGCAATGACCGTTCCTTATTTTTAGTGTTTGAGGGCCATAAAACTAGGATTTCGCCCCAACTCCTAGATTTTCGTATGATATAGCCCACGCTATTTGCATGGGTCTTGGCGCTAGGGCCCCAATCGCCTAAAAAGTAGTCGGCCTATCAAAAATGACCTAATAAACATTAGTCATCGCCTTGCCATGAACGTTTCTCAATTTTTAGCATTTTAAGGCCGTAAAACTGGAATTTCACTCAATTCCCATGTTTTTGTGTGTGCAACAACCCACGCTATATGCATTGGTTCGAGCACCTGAGCCCAGATCACCTAAAATTTAACTGGCCCATAAAAAATGAACTAAGAAATATTAGCCATTTCCTCGCCATGACCATCTCTCATTTTTCTCTTTTTTGGCGTTGAGGGCCATAAAATTGGAATTCCACTAGATTCATAAATTTTCGTGTGTTATGATCCACGCTATCTGCATGGGTCCGGGCGTGCGGCCCCGATTTGCCTAGAATTTATCTGGACCATAAAAAATGACCTAAGGAACATTAGTCACAGCCTTACTGTGGCCATTCCTTGCTTTTTAGTATTTTGGGGCGATAAAACCATAATTCCGCCTGGATCATATATTTTCGTGTATTGTAGCCCACGTCATTTGAATAAGTCTGGGCTCCTCGATCGGAATTACCTAAAATTTAGCTGGCCCATCAAAACAACCTAAAGAACATTAGTCACTGCCTCATCATGACCGTTCCTCTTTTTGGCATTTTAGGGTCATAAAAACTAGTATTCCTCTCGATTCCAAGATTTTTGTATGCTTTAGCCCATGTTATTTGCATGGGTCCGTGTACCATGTCCACTAAACTATAGTTTGCCCATCAAAAATGATCTAAGGAACATTATTCATCGCCTATCCATGAACGTTCCTCATTTTTTGGCATTATAGAGCCATAAAACTGGAATTCCTCCTGTTTCTCATATTTTAGTGTGATATAACTCACGCCATTAGCATGGGACTGGGCATCTGGGCGCAAATCGCCAAAAGTTAAGCTTCCCCATAAAAATTAACTAAGAAAAATTAGTCATCTCCTCGCCACCATTCCTCGTTTTTTGGCGTTTTAGGGTCACAAAATAGGAATTCCGCTCGATTCCTAAATTTTCGTATGCTATAGCCCACTCCATTTGCATGGGTTTGAGCGCCCTAGCTCGAATAGCCTAAAATTTTACCGGCCCATCAAATACGACCTAAGGAACTGTAGTCATTGCATCGCCGTGACCATTCCTCATTTTTGGCATTTTAGAGTTATAAAACTGGAATTCCACTGAATTTCCCAAATTTTTGTGTCTATGGGTCCAGGAGCCTGGGCCCGGTTAGCCTAAAAATGTAGCATGCCCATCAAAAATGACTTATGGAATACTAGTCTTCTCCACACCATGATTGTTCCTTATTTTTTTGCGTTTTAGGGCCATAAAATAGGAATTATGCCTGATTTTCATATTTTCGTGTGCTATTACCCATCCATCTGCATGGGCCCATGTGCCCGAGCCTGAATCAATTGAAATTTAGCCAGCCTATTATAAATGACCTAAGGAACATGAGTCATCATTGCGCCATGGCTATTCCTCATTTTTTTGGCGTTTTAGGTCTATAAAACTAGAATTCCATACGATTTCCAAACTTTTGTGTGATATAGCACACGCCGTCAGCATAGGTCTGGGTGCCTGGGCCCGATATAAATTTAGTCGGCCCATCAACACTACTTAGGGAGCATTATACATCGCCATTCCTTGAACGTTTCTCATTTTTTGGCGGTTTAGGGCAGTAAAACAGGAATTGCGTTTGATTCCCATATTTTCATGTGTTATAGCTCACGCCATCTATATGAGTTTGGTTGCCTGGGCCTGAGTCAACTAAAATTTAGCTAGCCCATTAAAAACTACCTAAGGAACATTCGTCATCGTCTCGCCATGACTGTTCCTTATTTTTTGCATTTTAAGGCCATAAAATTGGAATTCAACCCGATTCCCATATTTTCCTTTGCTATAACCCTTTCCATCTAGACGGGTCTAGGCGCCCAGCCCCGAATCACTTAAAATTTAGCAAGTTCTTCAAAAATGACCTTAGGAAAATTATTATTCAACTCACAATGACCGTTCCTTATTTTTTGGCACTTTAGGGCCATAAAACTAGAATTCTGTGTGATTCCCATATTTTCGTGTGTTATATCCCACACCATCTGCAGGGGTCCGGGCACTCAAGCTGAATCACCTAAAATATTTCCTGCCCATAAAAAATGACCTAAGGAACATTAGTCATCACCTCGCCATGACCGTTCCTCATTTGTTTTTTATTTTAGGTCCATAGAATTGGAATTTAGCCCAATTCAAAGATTTTAGTGTACTACAACCCACGCCATCTGCATGGGTCTGGGAGCCCGAGCCCGATCCATCTAATATTTATCCGGACCATCCAAAACATACTACAGAACATTAGTCATCTCCTTGTCAAGACCATTCCTCATTTTTGGCGTTTTAGGGCCATAAAACTGGAATTTCGCCTGATTCCCGAATTTTTATTGTAATACAGCCCACGGCATCTGCATGGGACTGGGCAACCGGGCGCGAATCATTAAAAATTTAGCTTCCCTATCAAAAACAAACTAAGGCATATTAGTCATCGCCTCGCTATAACTGCTCCTCATTTTTTGGCATTTTAGGGTCATAAAACTAGAATTCTGCTCGATTCTCGAATTTCTGTGTGCTATATCCCACACCAATTGCATAGGTCCAGGCGCCCTAGCTCAAATAGCCTAAAATTTAGCCACCTATCAAACACAACCTTAGGAACAGTATTCATTGCATTTCCATAACCATTCCTTGTTGTTAGACATTTTAGAATTATAAAACTAGAATTCCGTCGGATTTCCAAATAGCCTACGCCATTTGCCTGGGTCTGGTCGCCTAAGCCCGAATAGCCTAAAATTTAGCTGATCCATCAAACACAACCTAAGGAAAAATAGTCATTGTCTCGCCATAAACATTCCTCGTTGTTTAGCCTTTTAGAGCCATAAAATTAGAATTCTTCCCCGTTCCCATATTTCCGTATGATATACCATCTGCATGGATCTAAGCGCTTGAGACTAAATCTCTTAAATTTAGCCTGATCATCAAAAACAACCTAAGGAACACTCTTCATTCCCTCATCATGATTGTTCTTTGTTTTTTGTGGTGTTTTAGCCTTGGGCCATAAAACTAAAAATGTGCCCCATTGTTATATTTTCGTGTGCTATAACACACGCTCTCTACATGGGTCCAAGTGCCCGGTCCTAAGTTACCTAAAGTTTAGTTTTCTCCTTAAAAATAATCTAAGGAACATTAGTCAACGCTTCGCCATAATTATTCCTCATTTTTCATATTTTAGGGTCATAAAACTGTAATTCAGTTCGATTTTTATGTTTTCATGTTCGATAATTCATGGCATCCGCATGGATCCGGCTTTCGGGTCCAAATCGCCTAAAATTCAGTCGGCCCATCAAATATTACTAAGGAATATCATCCATCGTGTCACCATGATCGTTCCTAATTTGTTGGCATTTTACAGTCAAAAAATAAGAATTTTGCCCCGATTTCGAGATATAGCCCATGCCGGCTGCATTAGTCTGGGCGTCTGGGCCCTAATCTCCAAATATTTAGCCGCCCCATAAAAAAAAACTAAGTAACATTAATCATCGCCTAGCTATAACTATTTCTTATTTTTGGCATTTTAGGGCAATAAAACTAAAATTTTGCTTGATTGCCAGATTTTCGAATGTTATAGCCTACGCAATCTGTAGGGGTCCGAGCGCACGGGCCCGAATCACCCAAAATTTAGCCGGATCAAAAAAATAATCTATGGAACATTATTCATCGCCCCGCCATTATTGTTCCTTTTTTTAAAAATTTTGCGGGGTATAAAATTGAAATTTTGCCTGATTCCTAGATTTTCGTGTGTTATAGCCCACGCCATTTGTACGGGTCTGGGCGCTCGGGCCTGATCAGCTTAAATTTAGTTGGCCCATCAAAAAACACCTAAGAAACATTATTCATAGCCTCTCCATGGCCGTTATTCAATTTTTGGCATTTTAGG
The DNA here is from genome assembly GCA_032618575.1 of Nicotiana noctiflora. Lineage (NCBI taxonomy): Eukaryota > Viridiplantae > Streptophyta > Magnoliopsida > Solanales > Solanaceae > Nicotiana > Nicotiana noctiflora. The sequence goes on along the minus strand of JASVEL010010497.1, from coordinate 7,241 downwards.
GCAATAAATTGAAATTCCGCCTAATTCTTAGATTTTCGTATGCTATACCCCATTCCATCTACATTGCTCTGGGCGACCAAGCCCGAATTGCCTAAAATTTGGTCGGCCCATCCAAAATAACCTAAGAAATATTAGTTATTGTTTCTCCATTACCATTCTTCTTTTTTTTGTGTGTTTTAAGGCCATAAATTTGGAATTCCACCCAATTCTCACATTTTCTTATGTTATAGCCTGTGCCTTCTGAATTGGTCTAGGTGTTTGTTCCTGAATCGCCTAAATTTTACCCCGCCCGTCAAAAATGACCTGAGGAACATCAACTATCACCTCGCCATAATCGTTCCTTGTGTTTTGGCACTTTAAAGCCATAAAATTAGAATATTGCTCGACTTATAGATTTTCGTGCGCTATAGCCCACGCCATCTGCATGTGTCTGACGCTCTGGCCCGAATCACCTAAAATTTAGCCGGTCCATCAAAATGACCTAAGATACATTAGTCATCGCCTCGCCAATATTGTTTCGCATAACTTTACCCAACTCTCATATTTTCGTATACAATAACTCGCGCCATGTGCATGGGTTTAGGCACCTGGGCCTGAATCGTCTGAAATTTAGACGGCCCTACAAAAATGACCTAAGTAACATTAGTCATCGCGTTGCCATGACCATTCTTCGGTTGGTGTTTTAGGGCCATAAAATTAAAATTCTGCCACATTCATAGATTTTTATGTGATATAGCCCACGCCATTTGCAACGGTCCATCTGCCCCCGCCGAATCTCCTAAAATTTAGCCAGCCCATCAAAAATGACCTAAGGAATATTTGTCATCGTGTCGTCATGATTGTTCCTTATTTTTTGGCATTTTAGGGTAAAAAAAATAGAATTTTGCCCATTCCTAGATATAGCCCACGCCATTTGCATGGGTCTAGACGCCTAGGCCTGAATCGCCAAAAATTTAGCCAGTTCATCAAAAACGAACTAAGGAACATTATTCATTGCCCCGCCATGACTATTTCTTATTTTTTGGCGCTTCGGGGCCACACAACTAGAATTTTACCTGACTCTTAGTTTTTCGTGCACTATAGCCCACGCTATTTGCATGGGTCCGACATCCTGGCCCGAATCGCCTAAAGTTTAGTCGGTCTATCAAAAATGATCTAATAAATATTAGTCATAGCCTCGACAAGATCTTTCCCGCATTGTTTGGCATTTTCTGCCGTAAAACTAGAGTTCCATCAATTCTCATATTTTCATTCGCAATAACCTATGCCATGTGCATGGGTTCCGCCGCCTGGAACCGAGTCACCTAAAATTTAGTCGGTCCCTCAAAATAAACCTAAGGAACACTAGTTATAATCCCGCCATGACCATCCTCGTTTTTTGGTATTTTAGGAACATAAAACTAAAATTTTGCTCTATTTCTAGATTTTCGTATAATATAGTCCACGCCATCTACAACGGTCCGTGCGCCTGGGCCCGAATCGCCTAAAATTTAGCCTTCCCATAAACCTACGAAACATTAGTTATTCCCTCGCCATGATAGTATATCGTTCTTTGTCATTATGTCCATAACTCTGGAATTCTACCGGATTCCTGGATTTTCGTGTGCCATAATCTACGCCATTTGCATGGCTTCGAGCGCTCGAGTCCGATTAACTTAAACTTTAGTCGACCCATCAAAAACGACCTAAGGAAAATTAATCTTTGCCACACCATGACCATTCCTCGTTTTTTGATGTTTTAGGCTACAATACTAGACTTTCGTCTGATTCCCATTATTTGTGCGGTATAGCCCATGCCGTCTGCACGGGTCTAGGTGCCCAGGCCCGAATCGCCTAAACTTTAGTCGATCCATAAAAAATTACTTAAGGAGTATTATTCATCTCTCGCCATGATCGTTCCTCGTTTTTTGTGTTTGAGGCCCATAAAACTGGGATTGTCTTGTGATATAGCCCACTCCATTTGCATGGTTCCCAGCGTTAGGGCCCAAATTGCCTAAAATGTAGTCGGCCTATCAAAAATGACCTAAGAAACATTAGCAACCGCCTTGCCATGAACGTTCCTCAATTTTTGGCGTTTTAGTGCTATAAAACTGGAATTTCACTCAATTCCCATATTTTGCGTGTGCAGCAGCCCACGCTATATGCATTGATTCGGGCGCCTAGGCCCAGATTGCCTAAAATTTAATCAGCTCGTAAAAAATGACCTAAAAATGTCACGACCCGGATTCCCCACCATCAGGATCGTGATGACGCCTACTCGTGGTAGCTAGGCAAGCCAATTTACTCACCATCTTTTCATTAACACAATCATCATGTTCTCAATTTAATAACAAGAATATTAACAATAACTTTAACTGTGGAAGTCTATTTCATAAAAATTGAATATAAGTGTGAAATACTCAACATAAATCCTCTACCCAAGATGTGGAGTCACTAACTCACGAACTACTAAGAATAACTACACATAATGGTCTGAAAGAAAAATAATAACCGTCTGTCTCGAAACAATGAGACTACAGCAATAATGAAAACTATAAGAAGATACGTCGGGCCTGTGGATATCTGCAAGCTACCTTAGTCTCGAGAGTAAGACAATCCTGCTAATGAAACTACTGCTGCTGTTGCTCACAACCTGGACCTATGCAAAAATATACAGAAGTATAGTATCAGCACAATCCGACCCCATGTGCTGGTAAATGCCTGGCCTATCCCGGCGAAGTAGTGATAAGCCTAGGACCAGACACTCACATAAACCTACGCAGTTCTATATACATATGTAACACAAAATAGCAGAAATACTGAGCAACACAAATAGAAAGGGAGGGAACATGCTAGGGGAGCACAATCGAATATACATAATTAATCAGTAAGGTAAAAACAAAGTGCAACAAAATAGTTATCACAAAATAAGAAATTGAATGGTTGCACGGCATAACCCTTCGTGCTTTTCCTCTCATCCTCACCAAATAATCAAATAAAAGTGCACGGCATCACCCTTCATGCTTTTACTCTCATCCTCACCAAATAAGCAAATAAAAGTGCACGTCATCACCCTTCGTGTTTTTACTCTCATCATCACCCGGCGCCTAGGCCCAGATCGCCTAAAATTTAACCAGCCCATAAAAACGACCTAAGAAGCATTAGTCTTCGCCATGCTATGAATAATCCTCATTTTTTGGCGTTTTAGGGCCATAAAACTGGAATTTCACTCAATTCCCATATTTTGTGTGTGCAACAGCCCATGCCATATGATTGGTTCGTGAGCTTCGGACCAGATAGCCTAAAATTTAACCGGCCCATAAAAAATGACCTAAAAACATTTCCTTGTCATGACCATTCCTCGTTTTTTGGCGTTTAGGGCTATAAAACTGGTATTCCGCTAGATTCCTGGATTTTTGTGTGTTATATGACCCACACCATCTGCATGGGCCCAGGCATCTGGGCCCGATTCACTTAAAATGTATTTGGCCCATCAAAAACTGACCTAAGGAATATTATTCATTGTCTTGTCGTGACCGTTCCTCGTTTTTTAGCAATTTAGGGCGATAAAACCATAATTACACTTGATTCCCATATTTTCGTGTGTTTTAGCCCACATCATTTGGATGGGTTCGGGCTCCTAGGCCGGTATCGCCTAAAATTTTGTTGGCCCATTAAAAATGACCTAAGGAACATTATTCATTGCCTCGTCATGACCGCTCCTCTTTTTTGGCGCTTAGGGTCATTAAAAACTAGAATTCCGCTTGATTCCTAAATTTTCGTATGCCCCATGCTATTTACATGGGTCCGGGCGCCTGGGCGCGAATCACCTTAACTATAGCCGCCATAAAAAATGACCTAAGGAACATTATTTATCGCATCGCCAAGACATCCCTAATTTTTGGACGTTTTAGGGCAATAAAATTAAATTCCGCCTGATTCTCATATTTTAATGTGATTTAGCCCATAATGATGTTTGAGAATCGTCCTGAATTCCCGTTTTATGGCCCTAAAATGCTAAAAACGAGGAGTGGTCATGCTGAAGCAATGACTATTGTTGATTAGATCATATTTTTAGGTCAAAAAAATGTTAGGATATTCGGGGTCGGTCCTCCGAATTCATGCTAATGATGTGAACAACAAACAAAAATTATGGAATCGTCCTGAATTCCTATTTATGCCCTAAATTGTTTTAAAAAAATAAGGAACTATCATAGCAAAGCAATGACTATTGTTCATTAGATCGCTTTTTATAGGCCCACAAAATTTTAGTAGATTCGGGATAGGTCTCCCATACAAATAACGTCCTATAGCACATAAAAATCTGGGAATAGTCCTGAATTATTGTTTTATGGCAATAACATGTCAAAAAAAGGAGAAGCAATCATGGACTACTAAAAATCAGGTTTTAGCGACGGATAAATTATGTAGCTAAAATAAAAAATTCATCGCTAATCTCATTTTTCGATGAATTAGCAACGGATTATCAAGAAATTCTGCTAGCTACGAGCGTTTTAGCGACAGATTAGCGACGACGTTCATAGCTAATTCTAGTTATTTTTTTATAGTGATGGCGAAGCAATGATTATTGTTGATTAGATCGTTTCTGAGAGCCCGCAAAAGTTTAGGAGATTTTGGGCCGGTTGCTCGAATTCATGTAGATGGCATGGACAATAGCACACAAAAATCTGAGAATCGTCCTGAATTCCTATTTTACGGTCCAAAAACGCCAAAAGCGAGGAACGGTCTTGGAGAATCGAGGAGTATTGTTTATTACGTCATTTTTATGGGCTCGGATAATTTTAGGATATTCGATTTCGATCCCCCGATTTTCATAGATGGCGTGGATTATAGCACACGAAAATCTAGAATCGTCCTAAATTTCAGTTTTATGGCCCTAAAACACAAACAAAAAAAAACGATCATGGCGAAGCGGTGACAATTGTTCATTAGATTTTTTTTATAGGAACACAAAATTTAAGGAGATTCGGTGTTGGCCGCCCGACTTCATGCAGATGGCATGGACCATAGCACAAAAAAATCTAGGAATCGTCCTGAATTCCTACTTTGTGGCCCTAAAACGCAGAAAAATGAGGAACGGTCATGAAGAAGTGATGACTACTGTTCATTAGGTCATTTTTATGGGCTCGCAAAAAATTTGGAGATTCGGGTTCGCTACCCCGAATTCATGCAGCTGACCTGGACTATAGCACATAAAAATCCGGGAGTCGTCCTGAATTTTGATTGTTGGCCCTAAAACGCCAAAAAATGATTAGCCGTCATGGTGAAGCAATGACTATTTTTCATCAGATCGTTTTTGATAAACACACAAAATTTTAGGAGTTTCAGGGTCAGCCGCCCAAATTAATACAGATGGCGTACACTATAGCATAAAAATTTGTGAATTATCCTGAATTCTTTTTTATGGCCCTAAAATTCTGAAAACGAGAAACGGTCATGCAAAGAATGACATTGTTCATTATGTTGTTTTTCATGGGCCCGCATAATTTATTAAGAAACAATAAAAAGAATTAACTATAGATTTACATACGAAAATATTTTTTAATGGCGTTCAATTAGGATGGCGATGATCATATAAGCTCTCACTGATCATTGTGTACTTGCAATAATATGACATGTGCCTACACATAAAAAATACACATAAGCTTTGCTTAGCAAGGTGCATTTATACACATTTATATGCCAAGCACAAATATTATCATCATCATATCCAGTATAATTCACATGTGAAGTTTGAGAAGAGTAACGTGTACGCAAACTTTACTTTTACTTGAAGAGGTAGAGAAGCTATTTCGGATAGACCCTCGCCTCAAGATCGTGCGGAGAGGAAGAGAAGGGAGAAGAAGAAATAGGGGAGGAAAGAAACAACAAGGAGACAAAAAGACAATAAGACAAGGGGAGAAAATAGTAGGCACCATGCCAAGCACAAATATAAAATTCATAAAGACCGCGGGGAACTTCTATGACGGAAAAGAAAAAAAGGAGGGGGTAAATTGGGGTTTGCCCAGGAGCTGAAAGGGTTAAATGAGGTCATAGTGTAGGAAACTTGAACAGAACCAAATTGGCAGTGACGAGAAACCTAACACCAAAAAATTTCATTGGCACAACAGAATCAATACTTAATTCAAAGTGGCTAAAAGAGACAGACAACTTTCAGCAGTAATAGAGATGCTGGCCATGTTTACATTTATCTCCCTGATTGCAGATGCCTACCAAAACTGCAAAGATTAAGGCTGTTGTGCGGCTGCCGCTACTGACTGAGGCGGCTGCAGATGTGCGGATTGCTGACCGCCAGGTGGTGGGGTTGCTGTAGCTTGATAAGGTTGAGGAGGATACTGTTGATAAGGTGGGGAGGTGGTGGCATATACCCATAGGGTGGATAATAAGGCGGGTAGAATTGACCTTGAGGTGGTGGCCCATGTGGATATGCATGACGTTGTCCTTGTTGATTCTCAGAACTACTCTTATTTTCACCAGGACCTGACCCCGTAGCTGAACTAGAAGCCCCCTCCTGGGATTGAACTAGGGCACCCATCCTTTGTGGATCCATTGATGGATAATATGGTCTGTCTTGCTGAGGCATCGGGGGTATATTGAAGTAAGGCATGGATGGGGGTTGGTCCTGAGTTCCTGGTGGCTGAAAAGGCTGATTCTGCTGCTGTGATATGACTGCCCTAGGCAACAATCCACTGTGAGTCACAGCTGCCTGCTGCCTTGCTTCATCAGGGACCTCAGACTCTGGCTTGGGTGCCTGAGGTCTCCCCCAGAGAAGCTTCAGTCTCAGGCCCTTTATCACCAGCTTGTTTGCTAGTTCCTCAGCTGCCTTCTCTGCACCTTCTCTGGTTGTGTAAGTTACAAAAGCACAACCACGTTGGACCGCCATTTTGATGGACTCAATTTCACCATGTGCATAAAAGTGGTCCCTAAGGTCCTGTTCAGTGATTCTTGCATCAACACCACCCACATAGAGGGCTCTAATGCTCTCGTCATCAGGGGCCTCCAATGAAGGCATTTCACCTGCTTTGTTCATTAGCTTTAAAGCCACTGGATCATTGACTCTGCAAGCATTACAGCACAGTGAAAACTTATCAGTTGAAAACAATATGAGCCAAAGAACATTCAGCAAGATAGTAATACAAACCATTTTTTCACTTTAAGTTAGAGAACAATGTAGGACAAAATAGATCTTTGTAGAAGAGGATGAAATATATGTTGAAATTGTCAAACTTCCACATCCCACA
>JASVEL010010496.1:0-138468 GCA_032618575.1 Nicotiana noctiflora | reverse complement strand
GGTCGGCATATCGCTGTGCATAAGAAACGTTTTGCTCTACATGGTCGCTCTTTTACTCACTCGATCGCGACTTTCTGGAAAGTTTGTTCTACGCGAACGCAAGTCTGTCCACGCAATCACAATGTACGGTAAATTTCTGAGGTTCAAAACCACTAAAGGGTAAAAACTCGCCCCAAACTTGTTCACACAAACAAAGAGCAAAAACCTCCCTGCTCCCTTTAACCCTTGAATACTGCTAAAAATCAAGTAGGCTCACTTCCATTGAAATTTTTCATCAATCACTCTCAAGGTATGTGCATTCCTCTCATTTTTCTTATTTCGTCTTACTTCTTCTACTCCTTTGCTTGGTGTTAAGTGCCAAATAGCAGAAAATATCTTGATTTTAAGGCTTGAAATTTCATTTACCTTATCAAATACATGTTGGGTTTCTTTGTATGCTTGCTTGCTGAGAGAGATTGGTTGAGAGAAATATATTTGTTTTGTGAAATTGTGGGGTAAAAATCCTTGGGTTAATGGTGCTTACTTGCTAAGAAAATTGAAGCACACAACCTGTTCACTGAAATGCCCACAAGAAATATATCTGGGTGAAGAAGACGACCATCGCGATCGTGATGCTCATTCCATGATCGCGTAAGTGTAAATCTGACCAGTGGCCAAAATTCGTTCAATGCAATCGCGTAACTGCCTTTGCGATTGCATAGCTTCCCGTCAATGTCTTCTCCGCGATCGCGTGATAGTATCTGCGATCGTGGTTCACGGCTACCCAGAACAAAAAGCAGTAGCTTCGCGCATTCTGCCCCGAAAGCTTTTTAACTTGTTTCTTTAGCCTAATTACCTCTAAATGCAATGTTGTACGTGCCCATTTGTTTGTTTGACATGTATACTTTCTTTGTAGGTGTTTTGGGATATAAAATGGATTCGGAAATTATTGAAAATGCACAACAATATGCCGCGCAAGCTGCCGTAGAGGACTACTATGATGTTGCCATATTTTCATCCCTCAGATGCTCCCAACGGTATGATAAACAACTCTCCAAAACCATGATCGGGGAAAGGGGTATCCTCCTAGTCTACCTTGAGGACCGATGGCTCGAGTTCCCTGGGAGATTGCTTACTAGTGGATGGATTTGCTTCGTCGGAGAGCCCAGGCCAGCCAACTATGAAGTCGTCAGGGAATTCTATGCCAATGCTGTACAGACGGACTTCAGCAATGAGTTGGTGGCTACCGTCAGTGGCTGCGAAGTCCATTTCAATCCAGAGCGGATCAATGCCTATTACAATCTTGTGAATGTCAACAACAAGGTGTACAGGGAGCAAGCTAAAGAGATGGGTACCCAGTGGTTCATCACTCACTTGCATGGTGGACATGTGTTGAAATGGATAAAAAAATCACACCAGGATCGAGTCTTCAGAATTCACTGTGGAGGTCAAGAGTTGGCTCTCCATCATCTGTGCTTGCATCATGCCTTCAAAAAATGAGATAGAGGTGACACCTGAGAAGGCAAGAGTGATTTGTGCAATTCTGGAGGGTATGCCGGTGCGTGGGGCAACTCATTACCGATGAGATAGCAGAGGTAATGGAGAGCGAACCAAGAGCTTACCCTTCCCATCCCTGATCAGCCATTTATGCTATGAGGCCAGGGTACTGCCTTCAAAGAAAGGGAGGGGAAAAAAAGAAAGTAAGACTACAAAGAAGGAAAAGAACCCAGAAAATCTCATCCATCGTTTGCTGAGAAAGGGAGCAAGAGTTGAACCAAAGAAGAGAAAAATTGATGTAGCATCTCCCAGCTTTGGCCAGTTCACAGATACGGAGATACATGACACTCCTGCAGATGCCACCAATACTTCCACAGCCATCACCCCACTTGATCAGGATCCTCTCACTCTCAGGTACATCTCTCGGTATGTTTATGGTATAGACACTCAGGTACGCCAGCTGCTTGTAGCTGACCTTCCTTCTAAACCATCTGGAGAGAGCACCTCTGCAGGTCCAGCTGGCCCAGCAAAACTCCCCACATTGTCCGACCTTGCTAAGGAGCAACAGGCAATCAAGTTCAAGTTAGGGAAAATTGAAAGAAGGCAACGGAAGCAAAGGGAACATGAAAAGAAGAAGAGCAAGTTCCTCAACAAGATCATGAGAACTTTGCGGAAGTTCTGTGGACCGGATGAGACCGAGGATGATGACTTTGAGCTTGGGCCTCCCAGCACCTCCAGTGATGAGTGATACCATTCAGAGAGCACCTCTTTCATTTTGGCTTCATTTGTGTAATTGCATTGGGGACAATGCAATATTTTTGGTTGGGGGTGGCTCCTATATATATATGATGATTATGTGTGGAATATGTAGTTTAAATTTTTGTGGAACATGAAGTGATTATTTTTGGGTGGTTGTGAACTTGAACATGTGTAGATTGATAATATTGTTAGTTTAGTAGTACGAGTCCACAGTCCAACAGTCCAATAGTCCAGTTATACATACGATTCTCCTAACGAATACAAATGAATCTAACTAATTCTACATCTATAAAATAAACAGAATCAGAAGCTAATAAAACCAGTCGAACATTTTTATATCTTCAAATTTGTGACTACTTCTTCGAGTTTCAGAAGTGTACCTGGGAAGACGAAATAGATTTGATAAGTTCTAAAGAAATAAGAGGAGAAGGATCAGCAATAACAGGATTCCAGCAAATAATAAACCAGTAGTCATAGTGAGTGCACAACGACCAGATTTGATCACAAAACCCAAATAATTTTCCAGGGAATAACCACACCAACACACAACTTTAGCAACCAAATCCAGATTAAATAAATACAAATCAACAAACAAAATACCAAAATTCAGGAGAATTTCAACTTGAACTCGAGCCGGAATCAATGGAACAGTAGTACTATAGGACTTAGAGAATTTTCTAAAGATGAAACTAATAAATTCGAATTTTCAAATATTAGAAGGGTTTTAGAATATTAGACCTTCCAAAACTTATTAAAAGTGGCCTTATGAGGCCTATTTATAGAACAAAATGGGAAGAAATTTTGAATTAAATATTCTAAATTTTCACCCCTCCTCTTATGATTTATTTTTAGAGAACTACACTAATTTGAATCGAAAATGCACTAGAACCCCTTCTAGAAGATTCTAGTGGCATCTACCTTATTCCAATACCTTTAATTGTCTAAACTACCCACACTTGCTTTCAAATTTCACCCAATTACCCTTTTGTTATGCCTAGACTACCCTTTATTCTTTATCTATTTACCCGTGAACCAGGCAGCATTGCCAAGTGTACCCTTACCCCCTTAGGTTTATTACATTGTACCTATTAGCCTTCCCCATTTAACCCTATATTTTTCTCTTATTTGCCCTTTTAGCCCCATTATTAATCAAAACCCAGAAGTCAAAGTCAAAATCGATTTACAAAATTAACCAAACAATAGACAGTTTTACAGATAAAAATCAAATTAGAGTCTAAGTAATTAATTAATGAGATTCAAGAGAACAATTTAATTAGAGGTAGAATCTAATTAACAAAAATCTTAATTACTAATTATATTTTATCAAATAAAACCTTAGAAATCTAAGTGTGGCCATTATGAACAACAAACATACAATTTTGATAAAGAACTTTATTCAGAGAAGAGAGATTATAGCCATACGATTCACAAATAAGAAAGATCAGAAAGCAAAGAGTTCGAAATACTTAGCTTTCCATCTTGATTCTTCTTTCTTTCTTTCTCTTATTTTCATTTTTCTTGATTATCCGGAACTTTTGGAAGTTCTAGATATCGTTTTCTTGGACTTTTGCTCTCATGCAGACTTATCGAGTCTCTTTTTTTGTCAAAAAGGTTCTTGGAACGTGAAGCTGGGTGTTGTAGGGTTATACGGGGTGATTTTTGGAACGAGTGTGTTTGCCGGAGTAGGGTTCCGGCGACACCTTTTGCAAGATTTGAGGATTTTCAGGCTTATTTGAAGGAAGCCACATAGATGGGGTGAAAGATGAGAGGGGGGAGGCTGTGGGGTGTTAAGGAGGGGTTCCGGTTCATAGGTGGTGTTCGCCGGAGTAGGGTTTCGGCGACACCTTTTGGATTATTCGAAGGTTTCCAAGGGTTTTCAGGGGAAACAAACGGGATAAGGTGAAAGAGAGGATGGGGGAGGTTATGGGGTGTTCGTGGTGGTTCGATTAGAGATGGTGGTGAACCACTGCCGGTAGGTTTCCGACGATGGTTGAGAGCACTCTTAGGCAGCTAGGGTTTCGTATCTTGGGACGAAGGTGTGAATGAGATGTGTATGTATTGTTTTGTATATTTAAAAGCTACTGAGGATCTGAGACCGTTGGATTAAATGATCCAACGACTCAGATTCAATCACCCCATATACGGCGTCGTTCTGTTTAAGTGGTCTTTTAAATGTGACCATTGGATTAATGATATCAACGGCTTAGATTGATCTCCACACATGACGTCGTTTGTTTAAATAATGGCCATCACTCTTGGCCATTTGATCAAAGCTTCAACGGTCTAGATTTGTTGTCCCTGAACAGCGTCATTTGGCAAGCATGGGCAGGCCGGGTTTCTTTCTTTTGGGCCTGGGTGTATATTACTAATTGGGCTACTAATTTTCCTATCTTAGCCTTATATTTTTGTATTGTATTATTTGCATTATACTTTCTTTGTATTTTTTGTTTTTTTATTTATTTTGTATTTTACTCTTGTATTTTATTTTTCTTTCTATTTTCCTTGTATTTTCTTTTTTTTCCTTTAATTTTCTGATTTTTTTAATGAAATTAAGAGAAAGTAATTTTAGTATTTTCTAATTAAAAACAAACAGATGTGTATTTTGATTTTCTTTGATTTGTTTCCAAAAATTATAGAAATAAAATCCTGGTATTTATACCTATTTTATGAATTATTATTATGCACACAATTATCACCAAATTGCCACAAAAATTCAAAAATTATTTTGCATATATTTTGGAATAATTTGCTTAGGGCAAAAATCACGTGCTCACACCCACATGTCTCGCGCCTCGCCAGGCACGCTGTCGTCAGACCTAGGCATAGCAGCCTGCTTATGAGCCTCAATTTCAGCCGTCTTAGCATTAAGTTCAGCGGTTAAGGCATCAACCTCGGCACGTAAATTAGTGGCCTCTGCCGCTACCCCGTGACCGATCTCCAATTCATCCTCCTTTGACCGGAGAAGAGTCTCCAGTTCAATATTCCGAGCCAAGAAGGCCATTAGCTTATCATCCACCTGCTCCAATTGATCTACTCATTTCTGCAGCTGAGCCTCCGATTGGTCTAGGCCCTCACAAAAAACCTAAAAATGCGGGTCCTGAGTGAATAGGTCCGCCAGAGCCTGATGCTTGGCGTTTCACTCCTTGTACTTCCTTGCCACCTTCTTGAGGGTGGCAACCTTCTTCTGTGCTCGCCTACCCCTCTCTATTTCCAAAATGAGAGTCTAAGAAGAGACAAAAAAGACAAATTAGCATGCACCAAGGTTCACTTTATAATACATAAAGAAGAACAAGGTATACCTGCAAAGCCGCACCGGCAACCCTTCGGGATAAATCCCTAACGCTAACAACTTTCAAACTCTTGCACTCGGCGGCCACACATAGCAGGGTCATATCTATTGCGGCATGCTCGCTATGTTGTAACAAGTTATATCCACTTGGGATCAAAATTAGGCAGTTAGACCACTCGCCATCATCCCCATGCGGTCTCGATCCCTCTTTCGTGCATCCGCAACCACGGGGGCCATCTCAAGTTCTACCCTCTCCTCATCATCTACCTCATCAGTAGCAGCCGACATGCCACACTCTAGAACACGTACGGGGGCGGTGTCGGGAATTACCTCCCCTAGGGAGCCGACCTCCTTAAGCGGATGGCATCGGCCATCAAAACTGGCCTCGACTCCGAAAGAAGCTCACTTGCCCTCTCGCCCTCTGTTGCCATCCCCTTGACGAAAATCAACCCGCACCTCTTCTACTCCATCGGCTCCTCGCCTTCAGAAGTCTCCTCCACGGGACGAGGGGACGACGGTGAACAATTCGCTTCGATTCTGGACTCATCCATAGGCGCAGCCTCATGTTGAGCAACCTCTGGGACGCCATCACTGGGAGAGTCGTGGGGAATGTACTTATCTCCAGAATCAGTCCCCACTACAGACGAGGCTGCGACGTTCTACTTCCTCCTCTTATGGGCGCTCTGACCTGCCAATATAAGATAAGTCAAGCAACGAAACCTAATGAAACCTCCAGAACATGGTTGAGGAGTTACCTGGTGGGCCGTATCGATCACGGAATGCGGACCAGGTACGACATTTCTCCGCCAATGGAATCATCCACTCCACCTACGACCTAATATTTTCAACGGATAGGGGTGGAGAAACCCTCGCTGCGAAAAGGAGAGGAAAACGAAAAGAAGTTATAATGGTTGTGCGGTCAAAGATTGAAAACAATACTAAATTCGAGTAAAGACACTCTCGTTATGGATTCCACCTCTCTGGGAATCCTTTAGCGTTCGACATCAGGGGCTTTGTCCTGATGTAGAAAAACTTACGCCAGAAGCAGCGGTTGGTCTTGTCGTTGGCCTTGACGACCACTCCCCTTGTGCCACGGCTCTTTAGTTGCAGTATAGTACCCCTCATATAGCCAGAACCAAATAACTGCAACAGGTGATTGACCAAAATGCTAAGTCTGGCCCTGGCCGCATAAGTGGTCATAATACGACACACCTTCCAAGTGTAGGGAGTGAGATGAGCTAGGCATACATCGTAAAAGTGGCAGAGCTCCTCTTTAGGGGGATAAACTGGGAGGATGTACCCGATCAAGAATGGGTATTCGTAAAACGTGCAATATCCCTGCTGGTGCGCGTTCATATAGTTTGTCTCGGCCGACTCAATCACCACATGGTCTAGAATTCGGTATGCCTCCCGTAGGTCGTTCAAATATGATTGTGGAAGCTCGGTATGGTCCCAAAGGGGAGTCAGGCTCTTGGTCGAGAAATCCCTGCGAGCGTGTATCTCTTTGGGAAGAACATTATCTACGTTGAGAGGGACGAGAGGTTTCTTTGCCTTTTTCCCATCACTACCTGAAGTCGGTGGAACCCTAGATGGGGTATCACCTTGGCCTTTTCTACTATTTTGCCCATATTTTGCCATAGAAATTTTCTATATGAATCAAGTTCCAATGACTAGAAGGGTGGTTTCAATAGAAACGGAAGAGTTTAAAGCACGAAATAGCGGTTTTTTGCAAAAAAGGTGAAAAGGGGAGTAGAAAAATTCGGAAATTTGAAAGATAGAAAAGATTGAACCTCCCTCCTATTCATAGGGCTAAAATACACAGAAATCGAAGAGGAATGATTCAAAATGGCCGCGGGAAACCAAAACATCAAATCGCCTCTTGAAATGTCTCTGGAGCAGGTAGAATCATGACGCATGCTGGCGGTGATGTCATTTTGAAAAGTAGACCACGTGTCAACGGATCAGCAACGCCATATACTTCCCCTACTCATGTCATCTCCCTCATAATAAGGTTAAATTTTCCAAAGACGAGGTCGACACTTCCGCCCATTGAAGACGTCTACCATATATGCCTCCAACGAACGGAGGGACTAACTATATAGGGTCAAATTTGATCTTGTACATCTTTACATCAAAGGGTACGCCGTTTAAGCGTACACCTCCTATAATAAGGGCACTATTCAGACGTGAGGGTGAAGGCGATGCAATTTATAGCTTGGCGTCCTTGCTAGGAGGACGTCGACCATGTTCAATGCCTTTATTATTATTATTTTAACGGAGGTCCCTCCTTATATAAAGGGGACCTTCCCATTGTAAAGGGCATCAATGTTATTATTCAATAATACAACTCTTTCATTATCTCTTATTTTCTCTCTATCTCTTACCTCTGACGAACAACTGTTCTTAAGTTCATCATCTTGCAATATTAGAACTATCATAATTATATTGTTCTTACATCTCTAGGCTTATTATATTTGATTACGATTTACCATTTCATATTTTTGATTGTTTTAAGCTTGCAAAGTATAATTAAATTTTGAGTCAAACAATTTGGCTGTCGTCTATAGGGATTTCGAGAATCAAAATCATAGTGTCCACCTAGAGATCACCAACCACCTTTCTCCACATCACACGAAAATAAAAGATGGCTGAAAATAACACTAGATCAAAAGCTATAATGGGGGTTACATTCAACCTTCTTGGTCCTCTCAACGAGGCAAGTGACGATGTCATCATTAACACAACCCTCAGCACTGCAACAGGTATAGAGATCTCATTCTCCCCCTTTGAAGATCCAACGATCTTGCACGACAAAGGAGCTTCCATATCTATTGTTAAGGAAGCACCCTCGGTAGTCAAAAAGCTACTGGAAGAGTGGCTGACAAGCACCCTAAGTGGCTTGGTTGAGTAATCACCACAAGTCAACGCCAGGTCTCTGCCAACGATGACAAACATGAGGAGACACGAGTAAACAATCAACCCATCGAGGTGCAGAATTGTGATGGCATGCTAACTATCATCCTAAGGAAAATGGAAGATATGGAAAACGAAAACAAAGAACTCTGCGACCATACGAAGGAACACCAGGAGAGGGTCGACAAAATCCCTAGAGTCCCCAAGTTGCTACCAAAATGGGACGTGGGAAGGTTCATATACCAAAATGCGACGTGGGAAGGTTCGTAGAGCAGCCATACTCTAAAGAAGTTGTCCCCCTACTCTATCCAAAATACCATCAAGATGCCTCCCTACTTGAGGGTGTATGGTGGAACCACATATTCGGAGGATTATCTGATCCACTACATCACTGCCGTGAAGGGCAACGACCTATCGAAAGAACAGGTATCGTCGGTGCTGCTGAAAAAGTTGTGCAAGACGTTAATAAGAGGGGCCTTGACATGGTATTCCTAGTTGCCTGCTAAGGAAATATCAATGTTCGAGGAAATGGAAGACAAGTTCGTCATCGCACACGTGTGTGTAAAGAAAGTGGAAGCAAGGGTTAACAACATATTTGGCGTTAGACAAACCACAGGTGGAGGGATCAGGGACTTCCTAGCCAGGTTTAACAGGGTGAGGATGAGTCTGCCGAATATGTCAGAAGGAATTGCAGTCACCGCTTTCCAAAACGAGCTAAGCAGGGACGCCTCGAGGGCGACCAAGAAGCTGTGTCGAGGTACGGGCGGACGAGGATGATCTCAATGGGTCGACTCAATGGCTGACAACAATAGACTCAGAAACAAGGAGAGATCAGCGCAATGAAGGACGTCGAGAACAACTCCCATGTTCCAACAGAGATCGACATCAGCCGTACACTAGATCCTCCCATCCAAAGCACAGACATACAGACGCGTTAGAGTGACACATCGCCCCACTCCGAAATGAAAGAGGTATGCCCCTGTTATTATCCGTATATAACTTTTGTGTGTCTCCTTCAGAAATAGTGTACACACTGGAGAAGCTAGGCACCAAGGTGCAATGGCCGCAGAAGATGAAGTCAGACCCCGCCACAAAGAAATCAAACGTCCTGTGCGAGTTCCATTAAGAACGGAGACACAAAACCGAAGACTATATAGGCCTACGACAAGAAGTAGTCAGGATGCTGAACCAGGGATACCTGAAGGAGTTACTCAGCGACAAAGGAAAAATCAACTTTTCACGCAGACGGAAATAATCTCGTGGGATGCCAAAGTCGCCTTCCCCAATACGGACGATAAACATGATCGTCAGCGATGGCAATGACTCAACGATTAACCATGTCAAGTTTTCCAAAACTCACAGGCTGAAGTGGACCATCTCCCACGAACGGAATGATGACTTCGAAGGTAGTATCGCTATCGATAAGTGTGATGCCGATGATTTGTCTTTCCCTCGCTATGATGCTTTAGTTATTACTTTACGTATTATTGATACGGATGTCAAAAGAGTCATGATCAACGACAGAAGTGGCGTCTATATTATCCACCCAAGGGTACTTGCACAAATGGGACTCAAGGATAGGGTAATATCGCGCTGCACAACACTAACCGGTTTTAAACATGCAGTGGAACGGACATCCGGAGAAATAACATTGCCCGTCCTTACGGGAAGAGTCACACTGGAAACAACTTTCCATGTGATGAACCAAGAGACGGTGTACAACGTCATCATAGGGCGCACATGGATACACGCCATGCAAGCGGTCCCTTCAAGCTTTTACCAGGCGGTCAAATTCCCTACCCCATGGGGAATATTCAGCATCATAGGAGAGCCACGCACCACACAAGAGTGCTACAAAATAACCCAAGATTGTTCCCACACTTAACAACTAATAGGGGCAAGCGCGGAGGCGTAGCAATTAGCCGTGTCAAGGACTAAAATCGACCCAACGGTGGATGCCATCAAAGATCCCAATATCATGGAAACATGTAAAGCGATAGTCAAAGACCTCAACCCAGTCCAATTAGACGATACCAACCCAGTAAGGAAAGCCTACATCGGCCACAGCCTCACCGACCTAAGTAAGTATCATGAATTCCTAACTAACCATGCAGATCTATTTGTTTTCTCCCATAAAGATATGCTAGGCATTTTGCAAGATATCTCCACCCATAAGCTGAACGTCGATCCACTGCATCCGCCCATACGGCAAATGAGAAGAAAATTTAATGCCGCAATCAATGAAGTGGTCAGCAAGGAAGTGGACAAACTACTCACCAATAGCTCCATCGGGGAATCAAAGTACCCTCAATGGGTCGCCAATGTTGTCATGGTTAAAAAGAAAAATGGGAAGTGGATGATGTGTGTAGATTCCACATATCGACCAATTGATAGACGCCACCGCATGACATGAACTATTGAGTTTCTTAGATGCCTACTCCGGCTACAATCCAATCATGATGGCCGAGGAAGATCAGGAGAAGACGACTTTCATCACCCACCAAGGGACTTACAACTACAAAGTGATGCCCTTCGGGCTCAAAAATACGGGGGCCACATCGTAGAGATTGGTCACCAAGATGTTCAAAGAGCATCCCGGTAAGACCATGGAAGTCTATATCGATGATATGCTGGTAAAGTCGACGAGAAAAGAGGATCACATCGACCACCTTAAAGAAGCCTTCAAAATATTGAGAAGGTACGGGATGAAGCTGAACCCCGAGAAATGCGCCTTCTGCGTGGCCTCAGAAAAGTTCTTAGGATTCCTTGTATCCCAACGATGTATCAAAGTTAACCCAGACCAAATCAAGGCAATAGATGCGATACCTGAGGTGCTGAACAGCAAAAAATAGGTGCAAAAGCTGACGGGGCGAATAGCCACCCTATCTAGATTCATCTCACGATCCTCCGACAGATGCCACAAATTTTTCAATGTAGTGATAAAGGACAATGGATTACAATGGAATGAAGAATGTGTCGAAGCCTTAAGAAAATTGAAGGCGTATATGTCCTCACCTCCACTACTGGCCAAAGCAAATCCGGGCGAGTCCCTGCTGGTATACCTGGTCGTATCAGAGGCCGCCGTCAGTGCAGTATTGGTCCGCGAGACTAAAGGTACGCAATCACCTATTTATTATATTAGCAAAACCCTAGTGGATGTCGAAACACGGTATCCACATATTGAGAAATTAGCCCTGGCACTGGTTGTAGCTTTACGGAAGCTCAGGCCCTATTTTCAATGCCACCCCATAAAAGTAGTGACAAACTTCGCCTTGAGAAGCATCCTATAAAAGCCTGAATTATTAGGCAGGCTCGCCAAGTAGGTCATAGAGCTCAGCGAACATGATATCTCGTACCTCCCAAGAACCACCATCAAGTTGTAGGTCCTCGCCGTCTTTGTGGCCGACTTCAGTGTAAAAATACTACCAGAGGCGGAACAAGAGGCACACTGTGCCCCCTCCAACACTAACATATGGACTCTCTATACTAACGGTGCCGCTAATGCCTCGGGATCGGGACTGGGACTTGTCCTCGAAGTCCCCACGGGTGAAATAATTCTCCAGTCCACACGATGCCCCGAGATGACTAACAACGAGGTCGAGTACGAAGTTGTTATCGCAGGTATAAAATTAGCCATGAAGTATGCAGCACGCCAACTCGTTCTCCATTGCGACTCCCAGCTCGCTGTGAACCAGGTCACTGGGACTTACCAAATCAAGGACCAGAGATTGCTAAAGTACTAGGCAGAGATCCACAGATTAATGATCGAGCTCGACGAGTGCCACTTTGAGCAGTTTCCTAGGGTGCAGAATGTTGAAGCGGGTGGTCTAGAAAAACTAGACGCAGGTACTAAAAGCTTCGACAAAGAAAGCATGGTCACCCTCATCCATTCAGCCATTGATCATACGGAGGTACTCTCCTTAAATTTGACTTGGGACTGGCGCAACCGGTTCATGTCCTACTTGAAGGAAAGGACACTACCACCTAACAAAAAAGAAGCCAAGAAAGTCTGCGTATATGCCGCTCGATATTGCTTGATAAACCACGAGCTCTACAAAAGGACCTTTGGCAGACCCCTAGCAAAGTGCCTAGGTCCAAACGACATCGGTACTAGAAGAAGTGCAAGAAGGCCATTGCGTCACCCATACAGGTAACTGTGCCCTCGTGCGCTGCTTAATACAGGCCGACTACTATTGGCCAACTATGAAGAAAGATGCGGCAGAATATGTCCGCCGATGCAAACAATGCCAGAAGTTCACCCCCATCATAAACCAACCAGGAGAGCCCCCTCCACTCAGTCACTTCCTCGTGGCCTTTCATCAAATAGGGAATGGACATAGTCGGCCCACTACCGGCAAGACGAGGAAATGTACAATTTCTATTAGTTTTAACTGACTATTTTTTCAAGTAGGTAAAAGTAGGTGCGTACGCCCAAATACGCGAACAGGAAGTCATCGCTTTCATATGGGAGAATATCATCTGCCGTTTCGACATCCCCAAAGAAATCACCTGCAACAACGGGCGGCAGTTCATCGGCCATAAAACGATTGAATTCTTCGACAAACGCAATAATAAGCGAATACTTTCCACGCCATACCACCCATCCGCCAACGAACAAGCAGAATCGTCCAACAAAATGATACTAAACATACTCAAGAAGAAACTCGAAGACGCCAAAGGGTTATGGCCTGAGCTACTACCAGAAGTTCTATGGGCACACCGAACCATACCCAAATCATCCACGGGAGAGACGCCATACTCACTGGTCTACGGATCGACGCTGTCATACCGGTCGAAGTCAGCGAACCAAGCCATAGGTACTCGCATACAAGCGGAGGCAAAAATGACATGAACGGACTTCAAGACCTCGATGAGGTCGAGGAAAGAAGGGAAATGGCTCACATAAGAATGGTGGCCCAGAAATAACAAGTCGAAAGATACTACAACAAGAGGGCTAAGATACGATCACTCAAAGTGGGTGACTACGTCCTCAAAGCCAAAACATTAGCATCAAAAGACCCAAATGAAGGAAAACTAGGCACCAACTGGGACGGACCATACAAAATCACAGCAACGACAGATAAAGGGGCATTCCAACTAGACACAAATGCAAGGAAAAATGCTCCAAAACAATTGGAACGTTGCCCACCTCAAGTATTTTCATTTCTGAAAGGCGCCTCCCGAGTCGTACTTTTTTTCCCTTGCCTGAGTTTTGGGTTTTCTCGGGAAGGTTTTTAACGAGGCGGCAGAGGAGACGCTTAGAGATACTCACGAGGAAAGTTTATCACACCAGCTACTCCGTACGCCCTCCAAACTGGCATGACAAAGGGACTGGATTATCATGATCTCCAATGTTTGAAAGGCTACGGCCATCTCCAATTTATGAAAGGCTACGACCATCTCCAATGTATGAAAGGCTACGGCTATCTCCAATGTATGAAAGGCTACGGCCATCTCCAATGTATGAAAGGCTAAGGACATCTCCAATGTACATTAGAAAGGCGAAGGCCATCTCCAATGTATAAAAGGCTACGGCCATCTCCAACATATGAAAGGCTACGGTCATCTCCAATGTATGAAATTATACGGCCATCTCAAATATATGAAAGACTATGGCCATCTCCAATATATAAATATCTAAGTCTACTATCGTATTGACCCTACTCGACTACGACAAATTAACTCGACACGTTGAAGTCACGTGCATGGCTATGGCCATCTATAATGAATAAATGGCTAAGGCCACTGTCATAATAAGTCGACCCAGCTCGACTACGACACATTAACTCAACATAATTGAAGTCATATGCATGGCCACGACCATCTCTAACGTATAAATGGCTAAGGCCACTATCGTAATAACTCGACCCAGCTCGACTATGACAAATTAACTCGATACAGTCGAAGTCACGTGCATGACCACGACCATCTCTAACGTATAAATGGATAAGGCCACTATCGTAATAAGTCAACCCAGCTCGACTATGACAAATTAACTTGACACATTTGAAGTCACGTGCATAGGCACGGCCATCTCTAACGTATAAATGACTAAGGCCACCGTCATCACTAAGTCGACCTATCTCAACTACGACAAACAAAATAACTCAATAACGGCCAAAGTCACGTACATGGCTACGGCAAGCACACAAAATAAAAGGTACGAAAAGAAATAGCAAAAGAGTAACTTCTATAATCATCAAGAAAAGTATACATGTACAACGGGATTTATTCACATCCCCACAAAATAGCAAAAACAAAATAAATACAAGTCCTAGCACCCATCGACATTTTGTCCGCCGTCGCCCACTGGTTCATCATCTTTTCTGCTGCCGCCCTCAGTTTGATAAGCCGCAGAGATCCAGGACCCGAACGCTAGATGGTTAATGTCTTCAGAGTTATAGCATGTCCGGCCTGGGGAATCGGAACTATACCCACGGGATTCTCAGGCGACCCGAACCAAACGCCGCTAGTCCTCGACCTCCACCTTAGTGGCTCGACCTGCAGCAACAACTTCTCAAACATGACCAGCTAGGCTTCAGCATATACCCACATGTCTCGCGCCTCGCAAGGCACACCGTTATCGAACCTAGGCGCAGCAGCCTGCTTAAGAGCCTTAATTTTAATCGTCTTGGCATTGACTTTAGTGGTTAAGGCATCGACCTCGTCATGCAAATTAGCGGCCTCTGCTGCTACCCCATGTCTAAACTCCAATTCATCCTCCTTTGACTAGAGAATAGTCTCCAGTTCAATATTCCGAGCCAAGATGGCCATCAACTGATCATCCACCTGCTCCAGCTGATCTACTCGTTACTGCAGCCGAGCCTTCGATTGCTCTAGGCCCTCATGAAAAAACTAAAACTGCGGGTCCCGAGCGAATAGACCCGCCAGCACCTGATGCTTGGCGTATCACTACCTTCTTGAGGGTGGCAGCCTTCTTCTACGCTCGCCGACCCCTCTCTATCTACAAAATGAGGATCTAAAGAAGAGACAAAAAAGACAAATTAGCATGCACCAAGTTTCACTTTATAATACATAAATAACAACAGGTTATACCTGCAAAACTACACCGGCAACCCTTCGGTATAAATCCTTGTCGCTAACATCTTTCAAACTCTCGCGCTTGGCGGTCGCACATAGCAGGGTCATATCTGGATTGGCCTGCTCGCTATGTTGCAACAAGTTGTTTCCACTTGGGATCAAAATCCGGCAGTTAGGCCCACCCGACGTCATCCCCACGTAAGCTCGAACCCTCATTGGTACATCCGCAGTCGCGGGGGTCGTCTCAGGTTCTACCCTCTTTGCATCATCTCCCTCATCAGTAGCAGCCGACGTGCCACACTCTGGAACATATACGGGGGTGGTGTCGGGAACTTCCCACCCCTGGAGAGCCGACCTCCCCTAGTGGATGGCATCGACCATCAAAACTGGCCTTGACTCTAGACGAGGCTCACTTGCCCTCTCGTCCTCTGTGTCAATCCCCTTGCCCGGCATCAACCGACGCCTCTTCTGCTCCAGCGGCTCCTCACCTTCAGAAGTCTCCTCCATGGGCCGAGGGGGTGGCAATGAAGGAGTCGCTTCGCTTATGGACTTAGCCACAGGCGCATCCTCATATTGAGAAACCTCTGGGATGCCATCACTAGGAGAGTCGCGGGGCACGTACTCATCTCCAGAATTAGTCCCCACCATAGACGAGGCTGAGACGTCCTACTTCCTCTTCCTAGGGGTGATCCAACCTGCCAATATAAGATAAATCAAGCAACGAAACCTAATGAAACCTCCAGATCATGGTCGAGGAGTTACCAGGTGGGCCATATTGATCATGGAATGCGGACCAGGTACATCATTCCTCCGCCAATGGAATCATCCTCTCCACCCACGACCTAATATTTTCAACAGATCGGGGTGGAGAAGCCCTCGCTGTAAAAAGGAGAGGAAAATGAATAGAAGTTATAATGGTCGTACAGTCAAAAATTGAAAATAGTACTAAATTCAAGTAAAGACACTCACATTCTGAATTCCATCTCTCAGGGAATCCTTCAGGGTTCGACACCAGGTGCTCCATCCTGATGTAGAAAAAATTAAGCCAGAAGCAGCAGTTGGTCTTGTCGTCGGCCTTGACGACTAGGCCCCTCGTGCCATGGCTCTTTAGTTGCAGTATAGTACCCCTCATATAGTCAGGGCTAAATAACTGTAATAGGTGATGTACCGAAACACTGAGTCCGGCCCTGGCCGCATAAGTGGTCATAATACGACACACCTTCCATGTGTAGGGAGTGAGCTGAGCTGGGCATATGTCATAAACGCGACAGAGAACCTCCACCTGATCAGAAATGGGTATTCATAAAATGTGCAATATCCCGGCCGGTGCACGTTGATATAGTTTTGTCCCGGCCGGCTCCATCACCATATGATCTAGGATTCGGTACGCCTCATGTAGGTCATTCAAATGTGATTGTAGAAGTTTGGTATGATCCCAAGGGGGAGTCAGGCTCTTGGTCGGGAAATCCCTACGAGCGTGTATCTCTTTGGCAAAAACATTGCCCATACTGAGAGGGACGAGAGGTTTCTTTGCCTTTTTCCCATCATTACCCGAAAATGGTGGAACCCTAGATGGGGTATCACCTTGGCCTTTTCTACTATTTTGCTCGCATTTCGCCATAGTAATTTTCTATATGAATCAAGTTCCAATGACTAGAAGGGTGGTTTCAATAGAAACGGAAGAGTTTAAAGCATGAAATAGCGATTTTTTGTAAAGAAGGTGAAAATGGTAGTAGAAAAATTAGAAACTTTGAAAAATAAAAAAGATTGAACCATCCTCCTATTTATAGAGCTAAAATACACAGAAATCAAAGAGGCATGATTCAAAATGGACACGAGAAATCAAAACGTCAATTCGCCTCCTGAAACATCTTGGGAGCAGGTATAATCATAACGCATGCCGGCGGTGATGTTATTTTGAAAAGTAGACCACGTGTCAACGGATCGGCGACGCCATATATTCCCCTACTCATGTCATCGTCCTCATAAAAAACAACAACAACAACTACCCAGTATAGTCCCACTGGGTGGGGTCTAGGGAAGGTAATATATACGCAGGCCTTACCCCTGCCCGATAGAGCAGGGAGGCTATTTCCAATTGACCCCCGGCGCAAAGACAAGAAGAGAACAAACAAAACAAAAACAAAAAGGACAAGCATTAGTGATGTTAGCATAAATCACATAAATATATGAGTAAACAAAGACCATAAATAACCTGGCATATAGAAGGACAAGATACACAGGAACAAAACATAGGGCATTAGTAAAACCATACAAAAAGAAAATGGCATGCCATACAATATATCAAGCCTATATGGGTAGACCCTCACACCCCGACCCTACCCCGAGGAAGGAGAGCGTGTAATACTAGAAGTCCATATCCTACAATCCTTATACTAGACCTCCAGACATTCCTATCAAGGGCCATGTCCTCGGAAATCTACATGATAGCCATATCCTGCCTAATCACCTCTCCCCAATACCTCTTGGGCCTCCCTCTACCGCGACACGCACCAACCACCGTCAACGGCTCGCAACTCCTCATCGGGGCATCGAGGCTTCTCCTCCGCACATGCCCGAACCACCTGAGTCTCGCTTCTCGCAACTTCTCATCCACTGGGGCCACCCCCACCTTCTCCCGAATAACTTCATTCCTAACCCTATCTAACCTGGTGAGCCCGCACATCCACCTGAGCATCCTCATCTCTGCGACCTTCATTCTCCGAACATGGGAGTTCTTCACCGGCCAGCACTCTGCCCCGTACAGCATGGCTGGTCTTACCACAGCTCTATAAAACCTCCCATTGCGTTTCTGTGGCACTTTCTTGTCACACAGGACTCCCGAAGCAAGCCTCCATTTCGACCACTCGACCCCTATACGATGAGTGACATCCCCGTCAATCTCTCCGTCCCCCTTAATTACCGACCAAAGATATCTGAAACTGTCCTTCTTGACGATGACATGGGAACCGAGCTTCACTTTCCTTCCAGCTTCATCTTCGCTCCGCTCGGCGCTAAACTTGCACTCCAGGTATTCAGTCTTAGACCTGCTTAGTTTGAAACCCTTTGACTCGAGGGTCCGTCTCCAAACTTCCAACCTTTTGTTAACCCCGACTCTCGTCTCATCTATCAAGACAATGTCGTCAGCGAATAGCATACACCAAGGCACATCCCCTTCGATATGACGGGTTAGAGAATCCATCACCAAAGTAAATAAGAGAGGGCTGAGTGCGGATCCTTGGTGAAGCCCCATAACTACCGGGAAGTGGTCTGAGTCGCCACCCACCGTCCTAACCCTCGTCTTAGCTTCGTCATACATGTCCTTGATCACTCTGATATAGGCTTCCGGCACGCTCTTCGCCTCCAGGCACCTCCATAGCACCTCTCTTGGGACCTTGTCATACGTCTTCTCCAAGTCGATGAACACCATGTGCAGGTCCTTCTTCTTGTCCTTGAACTTTTCCACCAGTCTCCTGACAAGGTGTATAGCTTCTATAGTTGAGTGGCCCGGCATGAAACCGAATTGGTTCACGGATATAGACGCCATCCCCCTCACCCTAGACTCAATCACTCATTCCCAGACTTTCATGGTGTGGCTTAGTAATTTGATACCCCTGTAGTTGTTACAACATTGGATATCCCCTTTGTTCTTATACACGGGAACAACTGTGCTCCACCTTTACTCCTCTAGCATCTTCTTCATCCAGAAGATCACATTAAACAACCTGGCTAGCCACTCGACTCCTATCCTACCCATGCATTTCCAAAACTCCACTGGAATTTTGCCGGGCCCGGTCGCTCGACCCCTACTCATCCTACGCAAATCCCCCACGACCTCCTCCACCCTAATGCGCCTACAGAACCAAAGGTCCATATGACACTCAGAATATCTCAGCTCCCCTAGGTCTACGTCTTGATCCCCTTCCTCGTTTAGCTTGTCTCGAAAATACGCTTGCCACATCTGCTTAACTAGGGCCTCCCCTATCAGAACTCGACCATCCTCGTCCTTGATGCACCTAACCTGGTCCAGGTCCCTCTTTTTTTTCTCCCTCGCTTTAGCCAGCCTGAATAACTTCTTGTCCCCGCCTTTCTTCCTTAATTCCTCGTACATGCGACTAAACGCCGCATTTTTAGCTTCCGAGACCGCCAGCTTTGCCTCTTTTCTCGCCACCTTATAGCGCTCCATGTACACTCTCCTATCCTCCTCGCTCGTGCTCTCTGCAATCTTAGCAAACGCCGACGTCTTTGCCTCTACTTTACCATGGACCGCCTCATTCTACCACCATTCACCTTGATGCTTGCGAGAGTAGCCCTTGGCGACTCCGAGCACCTCTCGCGCTGCCTCCCTAACCAGGTTCGCCGTCTCAGTCCACATAGCATCCACATCCTCAGCACTACTCTAGGCACCCCATCGCCAAACCTCGATTCTAACTCCTGGGATTTATCCTTAGTCAAAGCACCCCATGTAATCCTCGGATGGCCCCGGGAGCCCCTCTTCTTCCTCTTCACCCAGATACCGACATCCATCACTAAGAGTCTGTGGAGAGTCGAGAGGGACTCTCCCCGAATGACCTTACAGTCCTTGCACAGCCCTCTATCGCTCTGCCTGAGGAGGAGGTAGTCAATTTGAGTCCTAGTAGCCGCACTTTTGAAAGTAACCAAATGATTTTCCCTTTTCTGAAAACACGAGTTCGTAATCCAAAGCTCATAAGCTCTGGCGAAATCCAGTAGTGAAGAGCCTCCTCCGTTCCTGACCCCGAGCCCATAACCCCCATGGACCTCACTATAGCCGCCAGCATCAGCTCCAATATGGCTATTAAAATCCCCTCCAATAACTAACTTCTCAGATTGAGAAAAACTACTAACCAGCTCGTCCAAGCCTTCCCAAAAGCGCCTATTAACCTCCTCCTCCAATCCTGCTTGAGGTGCGTAAGCGCTGATGACATTGAGGGCGCAGCCACCTATAACCAACTTGATACACATTAACCTATCATTCACTCGCCTAACCTCGACCGCGGACTCCCTAAGATCCCTATCCACCAAAATTCCCACTCCATTATTACACCCCTCCCCACGGCCCCAGAGTACCACAGCTTAAATCCGTCCACATTCTTCACCCTAGACCATTTCCACCTAGTCTCCTGCAAACAAGCTATGTTAACCCACCTCTTCTGAAGAATTTTCGCCAACTCAATAGACTTACCAGTCAGGGTGCTTATGTTCCACGACCCTATCCTCGATCTCCGAACGTCCATTTTTCCCTTCCCGTTCTTACCACCCGTACCACCCCCAAGACCCTTCCCTGCCCCCTGCTCACTCCTACCCCATCCCTACCCTGACCTCCACCCCCCGAGGACATGACCTTATACTACCATCTCCCGCCGAGGCCACTATCCTCCTAACCGGCACACACGGAAGTTTAGTAAGGTACGAAAAGAAGTGTAAACTAACTAGCATCAAACAGAAACACACACAGGATGATAGCTAGGAAACGTAGTAAGTGAACAACATAGACAAGAGATCGGGAGGTACCAACTCCCGGTAAGAATAGAAACCTGGACGTAGGCTTTGGTGCGCCCAAAGTCACCTGCTTTCAATTCCTGCACTTTCCCGTCGGTAGTATTTTCCCTCTTCGCTTCCCGATGCCGCACTTTCGCCTTGTCCACCGCGATTGAAACCTGGAAATTACAAACACAAAAACCCCGCAAAAAAAATCTGGGTTTTAGGGTTGGGGGGCGGTCTGCCTGTTTCAGGGGGTGGGGGGCTGCTGAACCAGAGGGTGGGGAAAGGAGGTTGGGACTTGTAGCAGTACGAACTTCTGACTGCGAAACTAAAGTTCACTTGTAGTAGAGCATTATAGCAGTGCAAACTTTAGGGTGTGTTTGGTATGAAGGGAATCATTTTTCGAAAATTGTTTTTGAATTTTCTAATGTTTGGCTGGCTTAAATGTTTTGGAATTTCCTCCAATTGGAAGAAAATATTTTCCTTATCCAGATAAGGAAAAGTATTTTCCAAACCTCCTTCTCAACATTCCCCACCCTCACCAGCCCACCCAACCCCCTCGCCAAAAAAAGTTTTTTTCCTAAAATTTATGTTTTTCCTACCCACCCTACTACCCTTTCATCCCCCCTCCCCCCAAAAAAAATTAATTTTTACCTTAATTTTTTTTTTTACAATTTTAAATTTCTATTTTTTATTTTTCTGCACCACCCACGGCCCCCTCACCCCCGTCCCCAGCCCCCCTTCGAAAAATATTAAATATATTTTTCAGTTTTAATTTTATTATTTATCGATTTAAAGGCTCAAAATTTCACATGTTCCAAAATTATGAGTTTTGAGGTTTATGAGTTTGGAAGTTTACTGATTTAGAAATTATAAAGTTTACAGGTTCGAAATTCTGCGATTTTGAATGTTAGTGGTTCGAAAGTTTATGAAATTTGTGGGTCCGGAAGGTTGTTGGTTTGAAAGTTTATTACGTCTTATTTATTATATCTAAATTATTCCTTGAATACTCTTGAGACGTCATTTTCCTTAATTTGCGTACCAAACACCTAAAAATGAATAAGATTACAACTCTATCCTTTTCAATTTATGTGAACTTGTTTGACTAAGCACGAAGTTTAAGAAAAAATAAAGACTTTTGGAATTTGTTGTCCTAAATAAGTCAAAAAGGGGCCCAGAGTATTTGTTTGGTTATAAAATATTTTCATTAAGGGTAGAATTGTAAGTTTAAGCCAAATTGTTACCAAATTTAGAACGGGGTCATTGTTTTTGGAACGGGCCAAAAAGGAAATAGGTTCACATAAACTGGAACAAAGGAAGTACTTGTTTTCTAGGAAACATTTTCCACGGAAAATATTTTCCGTTATACCAAACACCCTCTTAGACTTCCAATATAAAGTTTGCTTGTAGTTGTTCGAGGTCTAAGTTCGCTTGTTGCAGTGCAAACTTCAGACCTCAAGTTATATTTATCTACCATGATAGACTCCATCGTAATAAAGAGTAAAATTAGCATAAAAATAGTTTTAAATCATCATATGATATAATTTAATATAGCTATGGAGTAAGTGTTAATGAAAGAGGAGTGACTTAGGCTTGTAGGGGTAGTTTAGTCTATTTATATCTACCTAGACTAGCTAAGTAGTAAAGTGATTTAGTCACGTGTATATATACATATACATACACTATTGTACATACCAGAAAAGAATGAAATGAAAGAGCAGTTACTGTTATATTGATTTTTCTTCTTTCTACTCTTTCTTTCTCTTCTCTCTTCTTTCTTCCATTTTCTCTTCCTTAGTTTGAGCTCATTCATGTTTGTTCCTCCATAAAGTTCAGCATGGTAGCAGAGCTTTGGGCTCCGAATTGAAGCTCAAAAATTGATCCAAATTCCCTTCTCTGCTTCTATCTCTATCAATTTTCTGTTAATTTAAGTCAATTGTGACCTCAATAGTTCCAAATCTGAGAGAAAAAACTAGAATATCTCGACTATAGCGATTGATGACGAGAATGTCACGGCTACTACTGTCACAGCTGAGACCATATCGCATGCATCATCGGATGATGAATGAGAAAGGAGTTACAGTTGCAGTGACTCATCCTCTATATCTGGCACCTAGAGATACCGATAACATTTCTCTAATTTTATTTCAGCTAACTGGAACTGATAATTACTCCCTGGTATAGATCTATGTGAATTGCATTGTTAGATTGTAATAAGCTGGGAATTGTTGATGGACGATGGCCAAATGAGAGATTTTGCGAAAAGTACTGGTACCAGTGGGAAAGGTGTAACGCTATTATACTCTCATGGTTGATGAATTCACTTGCTGCATCACTAATTAGTGGTATAGCCTATGCTACTAATGCACGAAAGGTGTGGCTAGATCTTTAGGAGAGATTTGATAAGGTAAACGACACTCGATGTTACAATTTAAACAAGGAACCCCCCACTCTGTGTCAAGGTACAGCCTCTATATCTATATATTACTCAAACTTTAAGGATCTCTAGGATGAATCTGAGTCTATTATACCTACTCTTGGTTGTGATTATGCAAAGACAGGAGAGTTTATTGTGCATCTTCGAAAACAAAAGGTATATCAATTTTTGATGGACTTTATGGATCATATTCATAAGCTCGTAATCAAATCCTCATGATGAAGCCCTTACCCTTATGAGTGATGAAAGTCAATGAACTGTAGTTGCATCAGCTAGTGCCTTAGGTCCCCCTCATGTTATGAACCCTAATACCTATGAATCAACATCACTATATAGTGCTAATTCTAATTCTAACTCAAGGATTAGGAAGAACTACACTGTTCAGCGTGACTTTTGCAAAATGAAAGGTCATAGTAAGGAGAATTGTTACAAAATCATATATCCAACTGATTATAGACCTAAGAAGAAAGGGGGAGCTAGTGCACACAATGTCATGGTAGAACCTAGTTACTCTATGCCTCTATATGCTGCAAATGCTTCTCAGGGTATGGTAGAACCTAGTTACTCTATGCCTCTATATGCTGCAAATGCTTCTCAGGGTAATCCATTGTAGTCTCTACCTGCAAACTACAGTCATTATCAAGGTATGAGTCAGGGTGGTGGAACCTGACAGGGACAAGGAAGTGCTAGTGCTCAAGTTCAGGGTCGCCCCTCTACACCACAAGCCAGTAATGCAAAAAATTCTCAGGCTTCATCTCAAGGAGATGCTTTCCCATTCACCACGAAAAAATATGAGCAAATTATGCAGACTCTGAACAGCAATCACAATGGAACTTCATTTTCCACTTCTCAGGCAAATGTAGCAGGTACTGAACTTGCTCTCTTGGCTTCATCACCTAGCTTGCAGGAATGGATCTTCGATATTGGAGCCACAAACCACATGGTTTCAAATATTAATATGCTAACTAAAACCTCCTTGTCTACCTCTAGTGAGCCTAGACAAGTGTTACTACCTAATGGAGTTGTTACTCAAGTCACACATATTGGAGACAGTCACATTTCTGACAACAATGTCAACAAAGAAGTTTTCTATGTGCCACAATTCAAATTCAATCGGTTGTCTTTTTCAAAGGTGACAAGAGATCTAAAATGCTTCGCATCCTTTTATCCTAATTTCTGTGTACTTCAGGATCTCTTCAGTGGCTGGGTGAGGGAGAATGGTAGGGAGAGAGATGGTCTCTATTTTCTACAGAGGCATGGTTCTAAGAGACTCACAGCCATTTCATTAGCTGCAGCTTGAATAAAAACATACAAGAGGAATTCTACTATAGCTCTTGACTTGTGGCACAGAAGATTAGGTCATATGTCTAGTACAGTTCTTAATAAACTGTTTCCTACCTAATTACAAACTATTACTGATATCATCAACAAAATGTATTGTGTGTCCATGTGTTAAGCTGACCAGACTGCCCTTACCTATTAGTTGTATTAAAAGTAGTGTTGCATTTGATCTCATTCATGTTGATGTTTGGGGTCCTTACAAACATGCAACAGTTGATGGTCATAGATATTTTCTAACTGTGGTTGATGATTTCACTAGAATGACCCAGTTGTTTCTATGAAGGCTAAGATGTGTGTGTAGTATTAACTCACTTTATTATCTTTGCTCAAACTCAATTCAACAAAGTCTCAAGTCAGTTAGGTCAGATAATGGTTCTGAGTTTGTCAACTCTTTGTGTCTTGCTCTATTTCAAAAGTATGGTATTATTCATGAGAAGACTTGTGCATATACCCCTTAACAAAATGGAGTTCCTGTTTTAAATATCAAGTCTCATTTTAAGATGTTATTTGGACAAGAACCTACCTTGGAGCATCTAAGATTTCTTGGTTGCTTGTGTTATGCCAAACAAGTACAAGAGACAGACAAAGTGCTTACCAGAGCCAAACCTGTAGTTCTTATAGGGTTCTCTGAGACTCAAAAGGGTTATCTGCTACTGGATCTCTCTACTAATTGCTTCTTCATCAACGGGGATGTTTCTTTCATAGAAGATATTTTTTCCTTTAATCAATTTCATCCTTCTCCACCTGTATTTTTGTCCTCTGAATCTTCTATTTAGGATGCAGACAATATGAGCTACACCTCTCCAACACATAAGCTTCGTAGCTCAAAGGAAGTCCCTTCCTCTTCTTCTAATCTGAGTCATGCTGGTGGCACTTCAAGCTAGGAAACATTTGTTCAGCTGGACAACATCACTGAAGGAGAAGTGCCACACTTTCTCCCTTCAATTGATCATCCTCCTACTGTCCTAAGAAGATCCCTGAGGACTAAGCAGGCTCATCTTTAGTTGAAAGATTTTGTGACATGTTCTAGTCACAAAGTTGTTCCTTGCTCTATTGCTAACAACATCTCACATGATGGTTTGTCTCCAAAGTATCAGTGCTATCTATCGGCCTTTTCTTCCATAGTTGAGCCTACTACATTTGAAGAGGCTATCAAAGAACCTAGGTGGGTTGAGGCAATGCAAGCTGAGATTACTACATTGGAATCCAACCACACCTGGGATGTGGTTCCCTTACCTCCTGACAAAGTTCCAATTGGATGCAAATGGATCTATAAAGGGAAGTACAAGGCTACATGGGAGGTGGAAAGGCTCAAAGCTAGGCTGGTGGCTAAGGGGTATAGCCAACAGGAGGGTATTGACTATTAGAAAACCTTCAGTCCTACGGTCAAAATGGTTACAGTTAGGACAGTTTAAGCCGTGGCTGCTTATGAACATTGGCATATCCATCAAATGGATATGTACAATGCCTTTCTTCAGGGTGATCTACATGATGAGATTTCTATGACACTTCCACAAGGATTTCAAAGCCAGGGGGAGACTAGACCAACATGCAAACTTCTGAAATCCTTATATGGACTCAAGCAGGCACCAAGACAGTAGAATGCCAAACTCTCATAAGCCCTACTGCAGTTTGGTTTCTCACAAAGTTAGCATGACCACTCTTTGTTCATTAGGGGAACAAGCGAACACACTATAGTTTTTCTAGTGTATGTAGATTACATGCTACTCACTGGACCTAATCTGGGGCTATTAGAGGAATTCAAGGCCAACCTGCAACAAGCATTTAGAATGAAAGACCTAGGTGAGCTAAAATATTTTCTTGGCATTGAGTTTGCTAGGTCACAACAAGGCATTCTAATGCACCAAAGAAAGTACAGTCTAGAGCTAATCTCTGAGCTTGGAATGGAAGCTGCCAAACCTGCTACTACTCTTATAGAAGCCAACATCAAGTTAACAACTAAAGACTATGATTAACATACAAGCTTGCATAGCACAACATCTGATGAGCTGCTACCTTATCCCAGCAAGTATCAAAGACTATTAGGGAAACTTCTTTATCTGACGGTCACAAGACCAGACATAGCCTTCAGTGTACAGACATTGAGTCAGTTCATGCAAAAACTTAAAAGATCTCATATGGAGGTTGCATAGAGAGTAGTCGGATATATGAAGAACCAGCATGGACAAGGCATACAATTGTCTACCAAGAAGAAGAATATGGTCGTAACCTATTGTAATGCTGACTGGGCAGCATGTCCTCTCACTAGAAAATCTATAACTGGATTCTTTATTATGTATGGTGATTCACTAATATCCTGGAAGTCTAAGAAGTAGAGCACTATTTCTAGGAGTTCTGCAGAATTTGAATATAGAAGTGTTGCATCCACTGTGGCAGAAATAGTTTGGATTCTAGGGCTGTTCAAAGATATTGGAATGCATGTTTCTCTTCATGTAACCATTCACAGTGACAGCAAGGCAGCAATTCAGATAGCTGCAAATTTAGTGTACCATGAACGTACCAAACATATCAAAATTGATTGCCATTTTATAAGGGGAAAAATACAAAATGGACTGGTAAAGACAGAGTATGTGGCCACAAGGGAACAACTTGCAGATGTTCTCACAAAAGGATTGGCTAGAGTGCAACATGAGTACTTAATGTCCTAGCTAGGTGTCATTGACATTTTTGTATCACCTAGCATGGGGGAGTGTTAAGGAGAGAGGAGTGACTTAAGCTTGTAGGGTTGGTTTAGTCTATTTATATCTACCTAGACTAGCTAAGTAGTTAATTGAGCTTGTCACATGTATATATACATATACATACACTACTGTACATACCAGAAAATAATGAAATGAAAGAGCAGTTACTGTTCTATTGATTTTTCTTCTTTCTACTCTTTTTTTCTCGTTCTCTATTCTCTCTTCCATTTTCTCTTCCTTAGCTTGAGCTCATTCATGGATGTTACTCCATAAAGTTCAGCAATAAGTCCACTAAAGTGGCCTGGTCTCTATCTCTACGTGCTAAAAAGCAAAAAAAAAAGTAAATTTTACCACCTATAGAATAGGTTAGTACCATATTTATAACATATAAATACATTTTTAAGATTTTACATAATATAATAACATTTTTTATTTTGTAGCAAAAAACTTAAATTTAATACTTTCCTATATTTAAGCCTTATTATATGGTACAAATATTTTCCTCTCACCAATTTATGGTATAACTCCTGTTTTTTGTGAAATGACGCCGCTTAATACAACTTAATACACCTAAATACAGATTCACCTTCCCATGATTTGCGTTGAAACGTTACTTTTTTCCCGCTTAATACAGCTTAATACACCTAAATACAGATCATGATTTACATGAATCCCTGTTTATGCGGCGTCATTTCATGTTGTATTATTGAAAACAATTCCTTTAATACACTATATACATCATAAAATAACGTAAAATATATCTATATCACGTAATATAGAAAAGGATTTCTATTTATTGCTAATTAGGTCTTAATGAATGCATGGGCAATTAAACCATAGAATTAAACAATAAAATTGTATAACAAGAACTACCAGTAAGGTAGTCGATAGAGAATGGAACGGCAGTGCTAGTTATGAAGAAGATGTAAGATGGGGAAGAATGAAGCGGAGCATAAGGGTATTTTTGTTCAGATTTTACGTACTTATTACAAAGTTGCTGAAATTTAAATAGTTATTAAATACTGGTTGTGAGCACATGATTTTTGCACCGGGCAAATAATTCCAAAATTAAAATAAATATATTTTTTGAGTGCAATTGCATGCCTTGTTGGAAAATTGAATGCATTTTATGTGTTTGAATAATTGGAAATTAGAAAAATCAAAAAAAAATAGGTTAAGTACTTACTTTGTTGAATTTATTAGTTTTAAGAAGAAAATCATCAAAAAATAGTTTTTAATAGTGGAAATTAGGAAAAATAGTAGAAAAATTGCAAAAAAATATTAGATAATTAGTGTAAGTAGGAAATTAAGTTTTTCTAATAATTCATAAAAGAAAAGAAAAAAAAATACAAAAGAGGGTGTTTTAATAATTAGTCATCAGAAAATACAAAACAAAAATACATTAGGTATAATGACTTTGGGCCAAAATGAATTAAATTAATTGGCCCAAACACTTTCAGCCCAAAGAGATCCGGTCCAGACCACCAAGGGATTTGATCTCAGCCGTTCATCAGGTCTAATCTAACGGTTGAGAATCAATCCGGAGTTATTTGATAAATTGAGTTATGAGATTTAATCTCCACCATTCATTCAGGATAAATCCAACGGTTGGAATAATTAGCGGAGTTTTTAATTAATTGAGATGTGAGATCAAATCTCAGCCGTCCGTTTAAGATGATCTAAGGGTCAAAGGCTGCGGTCTCTTGAGTGACCTAACGGTGTCGTTTTAGTAACAATGCTGAGGACCGTTGATCTTCATCCAAACCAACGGCCCGGATCTTCTCAAACCCCCCGACTATATAAAGCATTGGTCTGAAGAGACCAGTCATTCTCAACCCTTTCGAACCCTAGCCGCCTTGGCTTTCTTCTTCATCTCTCCAGCTTTCTCCTTCAACCTCCTCTGCAACTCTAGCCGGCCATGGAGGCCACCACCCTCCACGGTGGTCTCCGTCCACACCCCACACCCCAAGACCTTCTTCTTCATCTTCTTCACCTCAAACACCACCCAAAACCCCGAGAAACCTGGAAACCCTCCCCTGTCCTTGGTTTTCTGGTTATCGGAATCTACCTCCGGTGACCCAAATCTATGAGAAACCACCCCAAACCAACACTAATCGGACCGCCCTGGTCCGATCTATCTAACCCTACCACTCACCTCCCTCGAATATCCCCGGAGCTCCTCGAATATCCCAAAAAGGGTCGCCGGAAACCTAACTCCGGTGACTCGGAACTTCAACCCCAATCAAGACCCAACCTTTACCCTCTCCCAAACACCCCAGTCCAAACCAAAAAACCTAAAGACTCCATCTTGAATACCAAAGCAGAAAAACAGAAAGAAAAAATGAGAAAGGAAAAACGAAAAAAAAAGAACAAAGGAAAAGGGTCTGAGAGTCTGAAAAGAAAAGAGCGAAGAGAGTAAAAGGGGAAGCTCAAGGGACAGGCCCTGCAAGCTAAGTACCCCCGCCTTTTTGTGCTTTACTCGCTTTCTTTGCTTGTCTGTTCATGTATTCGATTTCTTTGCTTGTCTGTTCATGTATTAGCTTTCTTTGTTTGTCTATTCATGTTCTCTTGTCTCATGTCTTTCATCTTATGTTCATGTCTGTCTTTTAAATTCTGTAGATTCTCTATATCTTATGTTTCATCTGTTAGTTTAGGGTTTTTAACTTGCTCATCTTTCGTATCTTTTCCTGTTTGTCTGTTCATCCTCTCTTGTTTCATATCTTTCATCCTGTGTATTCTTATATGTTTTTCTGTTTCTGTTTCGTTTCCTGAAATCCCATGACTACATCTGTTTAGTATTAGGGTTTCTTAACTCGGTCATTTTTATATATTTGTTCTTCTGTTCGTTGGTTTCAAATCATGTTCTGTCTCTGATAAGTCAAAGGTTACCTTGATTCTCTTCTCTTCTTCATCTTGTGAACCATATGGTCTTTGATCTGTTTGGCTCTTATAGTATAGCTTTTATGCTACTGTCATGCATGCTTAGTTCTGATATTAGCTTAACTCTTATTTTCTTTCATCTTTTAAGTTGATATCCTGACTGTTCTCCCATGTGTATTCTTCACTCTTGGTTATAGCTAGAGTTCTCTTATTTGTTTAGCTTGCAACGTTTCATCTTTTAAAATTAGATATCTCTTGTGCCTCTCTTCATGCTTTATCTTAGTTGTTTAACTTTCAAGTGGGGCTTATTATATTCAGCTTGCCATGTTTTCTATTGTTCTCTCTTCTTAGTTAGATTCTAGGGTAAACAGTTTGATTCTCATGCCTACTTAAGGGCTTTTACTCTAATAACATCCTCAATGGTCATTCACATGCATTTTAATGATTCTTTCTTCATTATCTTCTCTATGCCCTTCTGTTCTACATCCTTCATCTTGTCTGTCATGACTTGCATTGAAAATGGGTTGGTATAGTGGGTCTAAGTGATACCATAGGTCCTCTGATTCTTGTGAGCCATGCTTGATCTTTCATGTTGACTGTTTGTGAGAGTCTATGCTTCTGTGTGCCTATGCCATGAACCATTAAAGTTTTGAAGTTTTTCAATGTATTATATAACATAAACTGCTTGTAACTAAGTCTAAATTGACATTGATTGACACTTGGTCACATGAAATTGAGTAATGTGAACTGATTAATTAAGATTCAACCCTATCAATTTTTCCCTTCTGAGTTTTGATTGATTGATGCACATTGTTTGATCTTATGTGGCTATGTGTGCAATACATGTTGAAAATGATTGAGTTCTCAGCAGTTCTTGTTAGTATGAGCATATGATTTACATTCATTAACCTTAAGGGATTGGTTATAGTTGTTAGAGTTAGATCCCTTGAAATGGTTAGTTTTTAAATAGGCTTAAAACTGAAAATGAACAAAAATAGGCTGTTAGGTAATAATTGACCAAAGAGTGGTCAATTTTGCAAAGATTGATCAACTCTATGAGGTCCAAACACACTAGTCCACCTCAAAAGTGGCTAGTTGTGCAAAACTGGTTAAGCTTGCAAATGCAGGCTTACCAAGGCTCATTTTGAGCCCTGAATCTCAGGTGGCTAGGTCTGCAAAGACCTTTAGCACAGCCTGTGATCAGTCAAAGGCTGGGATTTCCAAAATTGGCTAAGTCTGCAAATGCAGACTTGCCCATGCTCTTTTTAAGCCCTGAACCTTAAGTGGCCAAATCTGCAAAGACTTTGGGCCCAATTGTGTTCAGCAAATGGGTTTAATTACCCAAGCCAAGTCTCAATTTGAGACTGGCTAAAATTTAAATAGTTTAAATGCATTAATAAAGCAGGCTAGTCCTGCAATTAGTTTTAAAAGAAATTAAATAGGTCAATTATGCAAAAGATTGGCTAAGTATGCAAATGCAGACTTGCCCAGGCTCATTTTGAGCCCTGAACCACAAGTGGCCAAGCTTGCAAAGGCTTTGGGCCCAATTGTGTTCAACAAATGAGTTTAATTACCCAAGCCAAGTCTCAACTTGAGACTGGCTAAAATTTAAATCGGGTAAGCACAATAATAAGGCAGGCTGGTCGTGCAATTAGTATTAAAATGAAATAAAAGAGGCTAAGTTCTAAATAGTAGAATTGGCCAGTCCTTAAATACCAATGCAAGGACTGGCCATAGGTTAAATAAGTCCAAAAATGTTGGAAACCAGACCTAGGTAGGTCAGGTAATTCACCAGTGTCCCTAGGGGCATAAAAGGAAGCCAAAAAGGTAAATAAGTAAATAGTTTGAACCATGTGGGGTTAAGGGAGTCATTTGTACCCCTGATTTCTGCAATTTTGCAGAAGTTTAAGGGTATAATGGTCTCCCTAAAAAGGCAAATCTGTAAAAATCTTTAACCCCCAAGGTTATATTAGTAAAAGGCCCTAAAAGAGAATCTTTAGAACCTTCCAGCACATGCTGGAAGGGTTTTGGTAACAGATTTTTGGGACTTGAGTGTAAGTTTTATAATTTTAAGAGGGGAGAAGTGGGATTTAATCCCAAACTTTCTCCCCAACTCATAAGCCTTTCCCACACCTATAAATACCCCCTAAAAAAGGCTGATTAAGGGCTGGCTTTTGAAGAAAAGTTCAGAGAAATAGAGTATTAACATAGCAGTAGGCTTTTTCTGCAATATCGAGTAAGAATTTGGGGAATATTCATATGATCTTTTGGGTTTTTGTTCGTGTATTTGCTTGGATTTCTACTTGTTGTTGTGGTGGTCTTCTATTTGGTTGATATTCAAGCTTCTACTGTTGCATTGCCTTGAGTCTTTGTTGTTGCTTATCTCTTAACCCCCTAGAACTCATTGGGGTTACTTTGCTGATCCAGGTACTCTTCTATCCATAATCAAGCTGTAATGGAATTTGCTGAATAGAAATGAAGTTCAAGCATCAGAAATTATCTGTTATTATGAATCTGTAGTTTATTTTTATGTTACTGGTTTAGTAGTTTAGATCTGTAGTTTCCGTGTAGCATTGAATGTAGCAATAGAAGAACAGAAACAAAATTAGTGTAATAGCTTAATAGCAGTAGTATAGTGTAGAAAGCATATCACTTAGCTAACTAGGTTAAACCTTTAAAATAATGCTATAAGACCATCATATGAACTAATGACAACAAGCTTATAATGA
This sequence comes from Nicotiana noctiflora, assembly GCA_032618575.1. Classification (NCBI taxonomy): domain Eukaryota; kingdom Viridiplantae; phylum Streptophyta; class Magnoliopsida; order Solanales; family Solanaceae; genus Nicotiana; species Nicotiana noctiflora. Next base: position 105,399 of record JASVEL010010496.1, on the reverse strand, counting down.
AACTATTAATCACGGTCGTGTAGTTAAGTTTGTCTCCGTAGATCAATACCTAAACTGATGTAAGTTAAAAAAGGAAACAACCTGAAAAAATAACAATTAGGATAAAATTGGTTGGGAACATCAAATAAGCTTGACTCATATTAATATTCAGTAGCTAATCACATCTATGAATCCGTTTGAAAGGGAAGAATAGTTAGCAGAAAAATGAAGTAATTCGCAACTGGTTTGAGACGCTGAATGAGTGTAAATTGAAGTAAATCCAGTAGTACTATCGTGTTCATAGGCATCACTGAATCATTTGACCTTAGATACTCAGGTCTCTTTTAAGTAAGTAGTCAAATTGTTTAAATTATGCTTTCGTATAGTTAAACCATCTGATCTCAATTGCTTAGCTAAATAACTTTCAATTTTAGTATCAGCCCCCTTAAGAAAAGTAGAAGAGTCGAAATAGTCAGATTTCATATACACCGAGTCATTTAGTTAAAGTTAGCATGATTCTTATTGTACAGTAATTCTCATCTTCTGATAAATAAATAAAAGTGAATGGATTTCGTTCTTTAATTTTGAGTATCTCTTTTGCTATGGATTCAGCAATTTTGTCTTTGTTATTGTCATCTCAATATGGTTTGGGCCCAATATGTAACGTGGGCCTGAACTGTGGAACGGAATCAACCAGGCTATTGGACAGAAGCCTGAGGACAGCCTGGGTCGCCGAGGCCTGGGCATGTCCAGTATTTGCTTAAGTACAAACGTAGGGATCAAGGCCCAATAAAAGCTACGACAATGGCCTAGGCCCGAGTCTGAAAATGAAAAGTTGAAACATGATTAAGGGAAAAACATATATAGAAAATATAGCTGAATAACTAGGATTGGACTTTTTAATAAATAATTGGGATGAGCCTCGCACGATGTTAAACAGCGGGGCCCCCTTTAGTAATAAGGTAACATAATTAGATCCGGGAAGACTAATAGTAAATTCCATAGTCTTACCCAAAATAATTCAAAGCCGATAGGCCATTTAGGGCACGATTTAATATACTTTCCTACGAACGAGTGTGCACCTGGTGCAACTCAAATCCTAAATCCCGGCAAAGCTGAAATATACCAAAAGTCGCAGGCGTACTGGTTGCGGTGTGACTCGAGGCGTGTTTTCGCGATGTCGCAATTCTATAAAATATTTAAGTAAAAGCACATATATGTTGTTAAAATCTGTAATGAGTCAAACAAGAGTCAAGAACGACGATTGAGCGGCCGTGCTAAAACCACGGAACCCGGGAATGTCTAACACCTTCTCCCGGGTTAACAGAGTTCCTTATCCAGATCTTTATTTCGCGGACATTAATAAAAGAGTCAATTTCTTCGGATTCGGGATTAACCGGTGACTTGGGACACCATTATTATCTCAAGTGGCGACTCTGATTATTCAATACAAAATCCCGAACCGATTGTCCTTTAAGTGGAAAAACTCCTTCCTCTATGCTATTATATCCGTCTCGGGTATTTGAACATCGAGGTATACCCTACAAGCACATATATTTTTGTGTCATTTTACGAGGGGTAGTAAAAAAGGAGGTGTGACACTGGTTAGGTATTAAACAGTCTCCTTAAAATGGGCTATTTGTGCATTTCAGCCTTCCAACAAATGTTAGGGAGCACCTCAGTATCCTATCTGGCAAACCCAGAAGTTATTGCCCGGTCCGTATTTATGTACAAATATAACAACAACAAACCCTGTTTATGTAAATATCTATAAATATTTAACTTTCAACTCAATTATTATTATATATTAATATTTTACGTTATTACAAAAAATAGAAACTCATAAATTTCAAATTTTGGACTGGCCTCTGATTGGGAGGGCTATGACACATGCAAATTTCATTTTTATCAAACCAAGTTTCAATAGTATGGTGTTATGATCAAGTTATTGTTTCACACTTAACATAAAGAGTTAAAATTACCCACGCTTTTTTCAAGTAACATGCAGGCTATTAAACAAATTTTTGTTGTACACGTTCTGTGTAAGGTGTAAAAAGTTAAACACAACAAAACTCTTCAAATACTAACTGTAGAAACTGTAGGGGCGTACATAAGTCGGGTCGGCTTTTGTAATGACCAAATTAAATTAATTATGTCGGATTATTAAATCTAAAGTAAACCAATAAAACTCGGATTTTTCAATCTAGGATTTTCTCGGATTTTTTGGATTTTTTTGAATTTTTTCATGTAAAATCTTCATAGCACAAAACATATAATTTGTGCTCAAAATATTCGTTAATCCTAGTAAGATACAACTATATAACGTATTTTTCAAAAAAATAATATAAAATATGAGATGTGTCATAGAATTATCCTATAATATTCATCAATAAAGACAATAAACGTATGTAATATAAATGTTGCTAATTAAAAAGTCATAATAAAAATATACATAATCTAAAAGTACTAAGTCATGCTAAAATAAGTAGACTAATAAGGGAGTATTAATTACATGACTAAACGCTAAAGAAAAAATAAAAATAGGTTATTCATTTTTATCTAAATTATTGCAAAACAATAAATAAATATTCAATACATTGTCGTTCATAGTATTGAATTGAATGGTTTTGTTAGCATTAGTATTAATTTAATTTTTGTTTGGGCTTCCATTAGCACTATTTAAGTTACTAATATTAATGGCTATAAGACTTATTGGAACATTCAAAAGTTCTAATTCCAATCTTGAAATAATACTTTAAAAGATAAAATTATGAAAAAGTTTAAGAAATATTTATAAATTTCAACACAATAAGTATATTTATATATTAAATATATCTAAAAAAATTATATATGTAATGTCAGGTTGGGTTGGTTTCGATTTGACTTTCTTTAGTTAAAACCAAACCAAACCACATATGGTCACGTTTTTTTTTCCTAACATCAAACCAAATCAATCGAAACCATAGTCGGATTTTTTTCTCGATTTGACTCGGATTATCGGGTTGATGCAATCGGTTTACTTTTGTACACCCCTATGTAAAAGTATGATTTCGAGGGGCCCTCAGCTTTTTTGAAAAAGAGCAGAAAAAGGCCAAAAATACCCTTAAACTATTGAAATTGTTACAAAATTGCCTCCATCCACCTATAGAGCGAAAATTGACCCTACCATTAAAATTTTTGCTCAAACCTATACTTAAAAGTAATAGCCGAAAATTAATTAAAAAATATTATAAATTTTAATGACTTGTCTCATTCCTTATAAATCTGTCAAACCCACCAGTATAACCTGATCCGTTGGTCCAACCCGACCGGAAACAATGGTACTGTAGCATAGCATTATTCATGCCTTTGAAAAATGTACCTCATTCAATAATAGTAACATCTCAACAGCACTTTGGCTAACAAAAATACAAACAATGGCTCAAACAAGTAATATCCTACAAAAACAATACAGTTCTACTCCTGACTTAAGCTTCATAGCAGTATATGTTATAATATGGTATAGCTGCTCCATCCCCGATTATTAATACATCGTTCGAGGGCAGTAAGCATCGGTCGACTAATCTGTTATTCAACTGACAGACTCTCACTATAGCAAATCAATTTGTCACGCGATCAGGAACTAAAGGCAGTGTTTTTTATGAAAATCTTTATCAGATAAAAGATCAGAAATAAGAGCTTTTATTCTCTGTGCACCTGGCCCCGGTCTCAGTGAAGTTATGTTTCTTAAAATGTACTGTGAGATGGTAGTATTTGCATCCCCACCTTCAAACCAACTGCCAGGAACAAAACCATCGGCTACGCGCCCCAAGAGCTCAGAATCAATCTTGTCGAGCACTGGCTCGTTCCTTCCAAATTTTCTAGCAAATGATGCATTGCTGTCGACCATGTTCTGGTAATCGTTAAGAGTGAGAAAATGTGGATGTTGCTTTGGAGGATTGTCCCAGGATATAAAATGCAGGTCATGACTCACTGTAGTGTTCATGAACTCCTCTGCATTGCATATGACAGTGTGGAAGTATCCTTCAGGCGTCGAAAGGAAGTTGGCATAGTACATTAAGACTATCCTAGGGAGGTTATCCCACCCCCATAAAAGGTACTCCATAAAGGGGCGAGAGAGCATCATCCAAGCAGAGCCTGAGGAAAAGTGATAACAGCACATTTTTAAAATCTTTGATAGGTTATATTTGTTGATTTTTCATTGTACAGAAACAAAATTTTACATTGTTAATTTCATAGACGTGAGACAAAGAGCATTATTGAAACTGTGATCATAACAACCACAATAATAACAAACCTAGTATAATCCCATAAGTGAGATCTAGGAAGGGTAGTATATACGCAAATCTTACCCCTACCTTGTAAAGGTAGAGAGGCTGTTTCTGATGGACCCTCGGCTCAACGAAGAAACAGTGATATACAGGAGCCAAGAAAAAGGGAATTTGAGCTATGACAATGTTTGTTATGATGGTGGTATCCGGACCAGCTTGCGCGTATCTCGACTATTCCTCCGGGTACCTGCTAGCTCCCACCAGCACATCTACCTTGTAACTCTGCCTACTAAGGCTTAGGCAGATGAGAAAAAACCCCAAGTGCTTTTTGTCTCTGTTAGATTTGAACCTGAGACCTAGTGGTTCTCCGCCTACTTCATTAACCACTCGGCCACACTCTTGGATGCAAAAAGGTGGAAGTGAAAAAACAGGGAATTTGATCTATGACAACTTATTTAATGTTAGAAACTTTATGTAAGTGCAATAGAACGGTGCTAGCTCGAAATGAGTTTCTCTGTTGCTGCCACAATGATGCAGTATACATTTTGATATTCAAGAAGAAAAGGAAATGGTTGTTTGGTGTGTCTTTGCTTTCTTATTATTATTTTTCAGAAGGCCTTCTCACAAACCCTTGCGAAGGAGCCAAGTACTAGGAAACAGAGGCAAACATTTGAGAGTGTCTACATACCAAGATCTCCTTTTAATTCATACAAACTTTCTGTGCAGTCATCTTTGTGTAGTTTTGCCAAATGCTTACAATGTTTCATCAGCTCAGGTCTGATATCCTTCCCAATTTTGATGCCTCAGATATTCCGAACGACCATATGCTTTAGGTTATAACAAAATATAATTCACTACAAAATGTTTTGAGATCTTAGTGTAATACGGGATAAGTCATACTCGAACTAAGAACTAAGCGGCAATAACAGTTAAATGCATAAGATGCACAAATTAAACAGACGTCTAATTCTCAGACAGTAGTAGGAAGATAAGTGAGGTGAACCTGGTTTTGGAGTTTTAACTTAATCTAAAAATTCGTGGTATCAACATGTGCAGATACTCTACACAGAAAAATAATAAGAAGAAAGCAAAGACACTCCAAAGACATGAATAACTTGTGGAGATCTTACGACAGGATTAGCTGAAAACAAGCCGAAACCAACCATAGAATATTTTACAGGTGCTTTATTGGAGGCTTTAGATGAGTTAATATGGATTTTGAGACCCGAATCGACAATTAAGGAGGCAAAGGAACAACACAGCTAAAAAGAGCTTGATCACTTCCTTTTACGTCCACCAGTAATTGACTCAGAAATGAACAAAATCCTCACCTGTGAATAGTTTAAATGCTGTCGGCATACTTCTTTTCTGTGGGATCCAGAAGACGTCTGATTTATTCAAGCTGTACAACCCTGGATCAATTATTACAGGCCTGGCTCTGTGGTATCTACAAGCAGAAATATAAAATTTAGTAAGCTAAACCAGCTTCCCCTATCTCATTTAATTTTAAGCACCAAAGACATGATGATTAGTTGATCAAATGAAAGCGATCCACTTACTCCTTCCATCCAATGTCACTTGTATGCTCAATAAAATTAAGTTCTCTTGGCACGGTTGAAAAGGCATGTAGTAAATCTGTCAAATACAATATCAAGGCACAACATCATTAGAAATAGTGGTAATCGATGAACCAGTTCACGCGATGAGAGTTATGCTAAAAATGTTTCACAACAATCCCCTGCACACAAAGGTGCTCCCCCAACACACACACACACACCCCAAACACACCCCCAAAAAATAAGAGGAATCAATTAAATGTACCAATCAAGCACACTTCGATTCCATAATAGAAGTGCTACTATATGAATATTTTGAAGCCATTAAACTCTATTTAATTTTAGGCTCATCTCATTCCAATACTAAAATTTTTGCTTTTTATGGCTAGAATTCTCTGGTCTCACACTTATATCTACATGAACACACAAGTCTTTTCTCAATCAACCAGTTCATGCACTTATATTAAATGGAAGCTGCTTAAAACAACTTAGAACTCATGTTAAACTTGGATTCAACAAATTTACTAATTTATTTTTCCAGATGATAGGATTAGCATAGTATTCTAAAACTACTGCACAACAATGCCCTGGGCAGAAAGTGCCTCCATCCCCTAAACCAAACAAAAAAAGATTTCAATCTATGTATCGATCAAGTACACCTCAATTCCAAACTAGCCGGGCACTACATGAATATTCCATATCCATTAGTTTCTATTTAGGCTCATCTCCAACACCGGAAAAAACAAAAGGCAGCAGGTGCACTAAGTTCTGGTTACGTGCGGAGTCCAGGGAAGGGCCGGACCGCATTAGATCTTATGTATGCAGCTTTACCTCGCATTTCTGCAAGATGCAGTTTCATCAACAACTTTTACCGCTGCATCAAGGCTCTCATTGAAATACTAAAATATTACTTTTGTAACGCAAATTGGAATTCTCTAAAATCTCACACTTATATTTAGACAAGCATACAAGTCTTTTGTCAAATTCAAAGGGCACTTGCATTAGAGTGACAACCACTAAGTCTTAATTGAAACAAGTTCGCATCATCTATATGCAGGGGTGGAGCTAGATTATTAACTACGGGATGAAACCAATAGTTTTTCTTTAGACCCTGAATTTGTATTAGGAAATTCATTAGATATGTCTAATCATTTAATTGTGAGCTATAGCTTCGGTTGCAAGTTCAGAACCCATAAATTTCAAATCCTGGCCCCGCCTATGCTTATATGAAACTAAAGAAACGAAACAAATAGCAAGCACCATATTACCTACTCTTAAAACCAAGAATCTCAGCAAATGATTGAAAGCAAAACTGAAATATTAAACAAACAATGACAACTAGCTCAGAAAAGGATACTCACTAGCAAACACACAGAAAAGGGCAAGGACAAAAGAAGATTTCAAGAAAATAGTTTTAACCACATACCATCTTGTGTCACCAAAGGATAATCAGAAGCACTAAGATTAATAAACCAATCCCACTCACCACCTTCCTTAAGCAAAATAGCAGCAGCATGAAGTGTATTACTAACCATAGTAGGACCTCTATAAGTAACCAAATTAGATCTCACAATTACTCTTACATTCCCAACTTTAACAAATAAGGGCTCATTTTTAACAAAGTTAACTAACTCTAATCTCTCATCAGCTGGTGATTCAAGGTCTAAATGAACTACATATTGGTTCAATGGATGGTACAATGCTTTTAATGTTCTCTTTAAACTAACCCCATCTCCACTTGAACCAGATATCAAATAAGCTAATCTGGGTATTGTTGAAATAGGCCTAGTTTGAGATGTATGTAGCTTCGATTCAACAAAGATTGGAACTTTAGCTTTATTGGGTGATTTTTGAAATGGGGTTTTAGTAGAAATGAAAATGATTAAGAAAATGGAGATTAAAATGGTGAAAACTAGAGGTAGCATCCATTTTGTTCTCTTTATAGTAAGTTCCATTTTCTTGATCTACTATTTCCAAGATTCCTTTTTCTTTTTCTTTGGATTTATGTATTCTTGGAAAATAGTAGTACTACTACCATTCTTTAGCTTTGTTCGTTTGCTCTTGTGACCTGAAAATCTAGTGTGTGTGTGTGTGTGTGTTTTCACTGAAAGTTTGGAGAGGTGTAAAAAGGTGTTATTGCGTTGGTTGTGGAGCAATTCGCAGGTTAGGGAATCTATGAATGTTTTTACAAGATTAGTGTAAATAAGAAATCTTGCTTAATTCTCTAAACATGGTGTTAAATGGAGGTTAGTGGACCCCACCACCAAGACAAGTGTAATGAACTGAATAATCTGTCTTTTTCTTGGGGAATAATTTTATTCTATAATGTTTTAAAAATATTCTAGTGAAAGAATCATTTAAGAACAGTTTAAGTTATATAAATTAGCATTACCTTAACGATGAAATGATAAGTATTTTTTCGTTTTTATATTTTAGTTAGAGTAAAGGCAATTTTAGTTGGGAGGTGTGTATTCGAATCGATTTATCAATAAATGGAATCGATTATTTGTTATCGGTTTATCGATTTCGATTTCGATTTCAATTTCGATTTCGAAATTTTTCTTATCGAGTTATTTATTTCGATTTCGATTTTGTCCGATAAACCGATAAGATATATTAAAAAGAAAAAAATTAATTTTTTTAAAATTTATTTTGCCCTTATTCTATAATACCTTTTCATTTACCCTAAGTCCCTAACCCTATTATTTTCTCTACCACATTTAAGGAATGATCATATTTAAAGCTCAAGTGAATGAAGTTCAAATTAATGGAAAACAAAATTAGTTGTGCTAATATATTTGTTCTTTTATATTGTTGGAGTGTTAGTGGCATACATTTGATCACTTACTTTAGTTTTGTTGCATGTGCTTGTTGACACAATTTTTATGTTATAAACGATATTCGTGTTATTTTAGCTTCTTTTTGTCCATATAGTTAGGTGTGTTTATAACGATATACTTTCCGTGGAATCCTGTAAATTTTCTTACTGATGTAATCGATAACCAAATCGATAAGCTCCAAAAATCGATAAATCGAAATTGAAAAAATTGAAAACCTATTTAAACGATAACGACAAGCATATGTACAAATCGATAATCGATAAGTAATTATCAATAAGGGGCAAAATCGAATCGATAAATCGAATGCACACTCTTTAATTCCAAATTGAAACCTTGTGGTACGAATCCACACTAGTGTGACTCAATGTGAATATTGGATACTAGGTGAAAAAATATATATATACGCTATAGTATAAAGAATTTTCATATTATTATGTCATCTAAAGAATATATACAAGTAAGTCTCCTTAAAATGTGTGATTTATAATCTAAAAAATAAGTTACTTGCAACAATAAATAAATATAATCTAATAATGTGAAAAATCATTGTACTGACGACTGTGACGAGTATAGAACCGACAAGCAAGAATTCATTATTTTCTAGTGAAAGAATATCTTAACCCTTTATTAGGAGGGTACAAGAAATCGAGGGGAAAAAATAAAAATTAACTTAAATAGTTATTTATTCAACCATTTAAAGTAAATGCTAAATGTGTACTTCATGTATAATATTGTACATTATATTATCTATGTATTAATTATATATATATTAGTTAAAAAATAGCTAATGAATTTGTGCTAAAAGGTAATGATATCATCAACCATCAAAAGATTGACTAACTTTTCCACGCGCGACTCCACATGGTTCATATTGTAACCCAATTTTCGCACTTTTAATGGTAATCAACTATAGCACTACCATGTCTGCTTTCGCGGAGAAAATCTATCCTTTAATCTTAAATTATATATTTTTTACTGTCTAATCTTATAATTTACTATTCTTACTCATGAATATAAAATTATTTACCCGATTTTTTTCTTGCCTAACCATCTTTCTTTCTTCTATTATCCAGTTATACGTCATAACATATGTTTCTTAAAATTAGTATTTTAAAAGGTGCAGGCATAAAGCGAGGCATTTTGCATATGCCTTAGCGGGGCCTAAACCCCGAGGCACGGGGCATAAGTCACATGGGTATTTAATTTTTAATATTTTATAAAATAATATAATTATAAAAAATATTATTAAATAGGTAATATTGCAAAAAAAATTAATATATATATATATATATATATATATATATTATCTAATGAAATTATATAGAAGTCTCAAATAAATAAGTAAAATTGTATATAAATCCAATCAATACATATAAAAATATGCATACATATAATCTCATATTATATTTTGAAAGAGAGCAAGAGAAGCATTAAACTTAAAAATTTAATTACTTACATATTTACAAACAGTGAAATATAGAAAGAGAGAAAAGTAATGAGTTCAAAATAATAAAATTTTTACATGGAGGAAGGAACAAACCTGTTGAATTTGACTTATGGAGAAGAAGAAAGTTTTTTTGTTGTTAAAAAAGTAATAAATTATTGCTCTTGGTAGAGGCAGACTAGCTAAAAAAATTAGGAAAGACTTCTAATTTAGGGCTTTTAACAATATTAAAAAGTTTACTTTTGACCTTAATATTCTTAATTTCTTTTTAAAAAATGTCTCTTGGGCTTACGGCTCAACCAAAAAACTCGCCCGGGCGTATGCCTTGAACTTCTAAGCGACGTTGTACAGGACTTTCGTCCCACGCCATCACCCCGGGGTGTTTTTGATATGCCTCACCTCAAAGCTCGAATAGCGTTATCATCAAACAACCAATTTCAAATTATTAGAAATATGAAAGACGTTCCTCAATATGTTCAAACAATACATAGTAATTGATGTCATAGCACGATGCTATTCAGAAAAAAGAAAACAACCATACAGTCACTAAAGAAGACTTGAGAATTTTATTATTTCATATGGCTCTAAATTATTTATGTGTTGGACTCGATTTCACTTCAATCACTATATTCTACCATTCTTTCAAAAATTACATACTATCACAAAGAAGTTTATTATCAAGAATGCAAATTGTTGTTTCCAAGAATAGGAAAATGAACAGAAAAAGGACAACTAAAGAAGATTAACCTTTTTCCCCTAACAAAGAAACAACAACAACAACAACTATCTAGTATAGTCTCACAAGGTAGGGTATGGGGAGCGTAATATGTAGACATGCCTTACCCCTACCCGAAAGGGCAAAGATGATGTTTCCAATCGACCCTCGACTCATGAAAGGAAAGGGAAAACAACAACAAAAACAAAAGAGTATTAGTAAATCCAGCAGAAATCGCGTAAATAGTTATCTAAACATAAGAACCATAAATAAAATGGCATTCAAACAGTAACTACCATAAATAACTACCCTAAAGGGGACACAATCCAATGCAAAAATCATCTATGGATCGCCCTATCAAGCCTCACCCAGCCCCGGTATAGGAGTACAAAAAATTCTAGGAGCCCCTATCCTACAATCCTGATACTAGACCTCCAGACTTTTCTAATAAGGGCTATGTCCTCAAAAATCTGCATTCTAGTCATGTCATGCCTAATCACCTCTCCCCGGTACCTCTTAGGCCTCCCTCTGCCTCGCCTCACGTCGACCACCACCAGTTGCTCAAAATTTCTCACTGGTGCATCAGGACTTCTCCTCCGCACATGCCCGAATCACCTGAGCCTCGCTTCACGCATCTTCTCATCCACCGGGGCCACACCCACCTTCTCTCGAATAACTTCATTCTTAATCTTATCTAACCTAGTGAGTCCGCACATCCACCTGAGCATCTTCATCTCCGCAACTTTCATTCTCCGAACATGAGAGTTCTTCACCGGCCAGCACTCCACCCCATACAACATGGCAGGTCTAACCACAACTCTATAAAATTTTCCCTTGAGCTTTTGTGGCACTTTCTTGTCACACAGGACTCCTGATGCAAGCCTCCACTTCGACCATCCCGCTCCTATACGATGGGTGACATCCCCGCCAATCTCTCCATCCCCCTGAATCACCAACCCAAGATATCTGACAATGTCCCTCTTGGTGATGGCCTGAGATCCAATCTTCACGTCCCTGCCTACTTCGCTCGGCTCGGCACTAAACTTGCATTTCAGGTATTCAGTCTTAGATCTGCTTATTTTGAAACCTTTTGACTCGAGAGTCTATCTCCATACCTCTAGCCTCTCATTCACACCGACCCTCGTCTTGTCAATCAATACTATGTCATCAGCAAATAGCATACACCAAGGCACATCCCCTTGAATATGTCGGGTTAGAGCATCCATCACCAAGGTAAACAAGAGAGGGCTAAGCGTTGACCCTTGATGTAGCCCCATAACCACCGGGAAATGGTCCGAGTCAAAACCTCCCAACATCCTAACCCTAGTCTTAGCTCTATCGTACATGTCCTTGGTTAGTCTGATGTAAGCTTCCGGCACGCTCTTCGCCTCCAGGAACCTCCATAGCACCTCCGTTGGGACCTTGTCATACGCCTTCTCCAAGTCGATAAACACCATGTGCAGGTCCTTTTTATTTTCCCTGAACTGTTCCACCAATCTTCTGACAAGGTGGATAGCTTCTATAGTAGAGCGACCCGGCATGAAACCGAACTGGTTCACCAATATAGATGTCATATCCCTCACCCTCGCTTAGATCACTGCTCCCAAACCTTCATGGTCTGACTTATTAATTTGATACCCCTATAGTTGTTGCAACACTGGATATCCTGTTTGTTCTTGTACAAGGGCATCACCGTACTCCATCTCCATCCTCCGATATCCTTTTGGTCCTGAAGATCGCATTGAATAACCTGAAGAGCTACTCCACTCCTAGCCTACCCATGCATTTCCAAAACTCGACCGGGATCTTGTCAGGTCCGGTCGCTCGGCCCCTACTCATCTTACGCAAAGCCCTCATGACCTCCTCTACCCTAATGCGCCTGCAGTACCCAAGGCCTCTATGATGCTCTGAATGCCCCATCTCCCCTAGCTCTATGTTTCGATCCCCCTCCTCGTTAAGCAGGTCTCAAAAGTATGCCTGCCACATCTGCTTTACTTGAGACTCTCCCATCAGAACTCTACCATCCTTGTCCTTAATGCACCGAACTTGGTCTAGATCCCGCACCTTCATCTCCCTTACTCTAGCTAACTGGAATAACTTCATGTCCCCGCCTTTCTTCCCTAATTCCTCGTACATGCGACCAAACGCCGCATTTTTAGCTTCCGTAACCGCCAGCTTCACTTCCTTCCTCGCCGCCTTGTAGATCTCCCTATTCACTCTCCTTTCTTCCTCGCTTGTGCTCCCTGCCAACTTAGCAAACGCCGCCTTCTTCACCTTCACTTTTACTTGGACTACATCGTTCCACCACCAGTCACCGTGATGTCTGCCTTAATAGCCCTTAGCTACCCCGAGCATATCCCATGCTACCAATCTAACCAAGTTCACCGTCTCTGACCACATTGCGTCCGCTTCTCTAGAGCTACTCCAAGCTCCAACATCGACTAACCTTCTCTCCAACTGCTGGGCTTTCTCCTTAGTCAAAGCACCCCATCTAATCTGCGGTCATCCCCGAGCACACCTCCTCTTCCTCTTCACCCAGATGCCGACATTAGGGGTGGGCATATATCGGGTAAAACCGATAACCCGAACCGTTAATTCTTTATTGGGTTATCGGTATTGGGTTATTGGGTTAACGGTTCGGTAACAAGGTAAACAATTTTTTTTATTGGGTTATCGGTTCGGTCTCGGTTTGTATTTTTGTTATCGGGTAAAAACCGATAACCCAATAAGAATATAGTAATTTACTAATCTGCCCTTATATACTAGGGTTCCCTTTTATTTTACTAGTTTCCTATTTCCCTTCCAGTTCCCTCATTCCCTGTTCCCCCGCCTCTTCCAGTCTTCTGTCTTTAGTCTTTACAATTTACTCTTTAGTTATTTTACTCCAAGAACCAGTCGGCGTAGCCCCCAACTTTAGAGTTCAGTCCCTCTTTTCGTTTTCCCAATCTCCCGCAGCGGCGCAGCCCCCCCAACTTCAGTCTTCAGTCTTCAGTCGGCGCATCCCCCAACTCCAAGTCCCAATCTCACCAGTCACCACACATGCACACCTTATCCTGTCGACTGTCGAGTCTTCGTCTCTATATTTTCGCACCACACCAGCACACCTTATCCGGTGTAACGCAGAGTCCATACGCCTGAGCCTCAGGTTCAAGTCTCAAGCTCACTACCAGTTCAATCGCACCGTGTAAGTTTGGCTCAAGATTTTTGTTTGCTTCTTGTTAATTATTGTGTTTGCTCAAGATTTTTGCCTCTGTTTGCTTCTATTTTTGTTTTCTATTAGAGGAGTAGCAATTTTCTTATATTTATTTTAATTAATTGAGTTAACATAAGTGATTTTGTGCTATATGGTGTTGCCGTGTATATGTATTTTAAGCTAGTTCAGTAATTTTTTATATTTTAAGCTAAATATGTAGTTATATGTATTTCATTTTGAGATTTGTTTTCTCGCAAACTCACAGTGACACAAAAATATGGCCGAAAATATGATGATTGATAAGGTGATTGGTGAAAGTGGTGCTTCTAATTCTAATGCAACATCACAGTCTCAATCAGTTCAATCGACAACAAAGAGACAAAGAAAAAAGAGGTCTATTGCATGGAAACATTTTGACCAAATTATTGATCCGGAAGGAAATCAAAAGGGTGTTTGTAAATATTGCAAAGAAGAATATTTTGCTGAGTCGAAAGATAATGGTACGAAATCACTCCTTACACATATGTCCAATTGTCCAAAAATGCCTTTAAGTGTTGCTAAAAATCAATCTAAATTAGGCTTTAAACCTATTCCGGGGGGTAACAAGGGTGATGTAGATGTTGTTCCATGGAAATTTGATCAAGAACAATGTAGGAAGGCTTTGTGTCGTATGGTGATTGTTGATGAACTTCCTTTCAGCTTTGTTGAAAAGGAAGGTTTTGTGAATTTTATGAAAGTTGCTCAACCTTTTTTCGAATTCCTTCACGTAGAACTGTGACTCGAGATTGTTTTGATCTTTTCAATGAGGAAAAACGTAACTTAGTGAAGCTTTTTAAAGATCAGAGAGTTTGCCTTACCACTGATACTTGGACTTCCTTGCAACGAATAAATTATATGTGTATTACTGTTCATTGGATTGATAGTGAATGGAAAATGCATAAAAGAATTATCAACTTTTGTCCAATTTCTAGTCATATGGGTGAAGATATGGCAAATAGTATTGTTAATTGTTTGAAAGAGTGGGGGTTACAAAATATTTTCACTATCACAGTTGATAATGCTAGTTCAAATGATGTGACGGTGAAGGAGCTTTCTAAGAAGTTAACTAAATGGGGGACCAATTCCATGAATGGTAAGCACCTTCACGTAAGGTGTATGGCTCATATTATGAATCTTGTTGTTCAGGATGGTATAAAAGAATCAAGTATGTCTATTGAACGTAATAGGCAAGCAGTGAGATATACAGGCAGTCTCTTGCTAGGTGGAAAAAGTTCCAGGAATGTTGTGATGAAGGAAATCTAGTTAGGAAAGCTTTATGTTTGGATGTTCCTACAAGGTGGAATTCTACATATTTGATGTTGAATAGGGCTATTGAATATGAGACTGCAATTTTAGACTATGTTGATCATGATATTGGCTTGTCACATCATCTTGAGTTTGTTGATATTGTGGATGGAAGTCCTGCAGGTACACTTTTGAGTAGTGATTGGGATGATGTAAAGAAATTGACAAAATTTCTTGAAATCTTTTATAAGATTACTATAAAGGTATCTGGCTCACTTTATGTTACATCAAATCATCATTTTCTTGAAATTTGTCAAGTCGCTGTTTACTTGAAACAATTGATATTAAATAAAGATGTTCTTTTGGGTTCAATGGCAAAGAAGATGAAGGAGAAATTTGATAAGTATTGGGGTGATCCAGAAAAAATGAACAAAATGATTTTCATTTCATGTGTTTTGGATCCTCGATACAAGTTTGATTCTTTTAGTTTTGCACTTGCGAAGATGTTCGAAGAGAAAGGGCCAATTATTGCGAAGGGAGTGTATACATATATGACTTCATTGTGTGAAGAGTATGTAAAGTCTCATTCAAAAGATAATGATTGTCATCCTTCTTCATGTTTATCTAACTCTTCATTGGACACAATGGAAGCTTCAATTGGATCTTTTGGTTCTTTCTTTGAAGAATTACAAAGACATAAAGATGAGATTGGAAGTTCAGATTCTAAATCAGAATTAGAAAAATATCTTACAGAAGAAGTTGAAAATAAAATTGCAGACGGTAATATATTGCTTTGGTGGAAAGTAAACTCACCTAGATTTCCCATTCTTGCTGAGATGGCTCGGGATGTGTTATCTATTCCTATTTCAAGTGTTGCATCTGAATGTGCATTTAGCACGGGAAGGCGTATTCTTGATTCATTTAGGAGTTCATTGACTCCTAAATTGGTGGAAGTTCTAGTGTGCCTTCAAGATTGGCTTCGAAGTGAGCCATTACCTGTAAGTGTTGAGGAAGATTTAGATGTTCTCGATAAATTAGAACAAGGTAACAATATTTTAATTTGTTTGATTGTATATTATTTTTATAAATAGTTTATTTAATATTATTGTTGTTTGACTTGTTAATATATATTCTCATAGATTTTGCCAATCTTGGAAACGAACCATGCGATGATGATGTGTAGAATCTTTGATAGTTGTAAGTAAAACTTTGGTAAGTTAATTATTCAACTTATATCACACATTGTATGATTATAAATATTTCTTGACGTAATATATTTTATTTTTATGCTTAATAGGTGTAACCATGCCTCGACTTTGTTGCCTCAAAGCTATTTCACATTTTTGCAGTCACTATGCAATGAATGAAGAAGGTGATGATGGCTGGTGGAAACTAAGAAGCTATTTCATATGTTTGTTGTTAGTTGTAGTTGTACTCATCTATGTCATATATAGCAGCTTTAAAATTGTTATGGTGTTGCTCTTTCTTTTTTTTGGATTATGGGCGTTATAGTTATTATTGCAGCTGCCAGTTATGTCGTTATAGCAGTGCCTATGTCGTTATAACAGGTTAGCAGCTGTGTCGTTATTACTGCTGTGTCGTTCTCTCTTCAGTTGAAAGCAGTACTGCTGTAGTTTTCTATTTTCTATGTTGAAGCACTCTGAACTTTCTCTCCTTTGTTTCACTTAGCAGTTAACAGTATAATATTGACTCATGTTTATCTTTTGTAATATTGACTCACGTTAGCAGTTAGCAGTTGAAAGATGGAAGTTTCTCTCTTTTGTTTCACGTGGAATGGGTTTATCTATTCAAGAATTTTGACTCATGTTTTCAGTATAATATTTCAGTTTAATTGTAGTTTTATCTTATCGGGTAGACCGATAACCGAACCGATAAGGATCAATAACCGATAAGTCGATAACCGATAACTAATATCTTAACGGTTGGTTATCGAGTTATGATATTTGTAAACCGATAACCGATAGGCAAAACCGATAATTTCCAAAACCGAACCGAACCGACCGATGCCCACCCCTAGCCGACATCCATCACTAGGAGTCTATGGAGAGTCGAAAGGGACTCCCCCGAAATAACCTTGCAGTCCTTGTATAAGCCTCTATCTCTCTTTCTGAGAAGGAGGTAATCAATCTGAGTCCTCGCCGCCGAACTTTTGAAGGTGACCAAATGCTCTTCCCTCTTCTGAAATGTCGAGTTTGCAATTAGAAGCTCAAAAGTCCTGGCAAAATCAAACTGTGACGTGCCTCCTCCGTTCCTAACCCCAAGGCCAAAACCATCGTGAATCTCACCACAACCACCAGCATCAGCCCCAATATGATCATTAAAGTCCCCTCCAATAACTAATTTCTCAGATTGGGGAATACTACTCACTAAATCATCCAAGCCCTCCCAAAAGCACCTCTTAACCTCCTCATCTAAGCCCGCTTGCGGTGCGTAAGTGCTGATGACGTTGAGGACGCAACCCCCAACAACCAACTTAATAGACATTAACATATCATTCACTCGCCTAACCTCTACCACGGACTCCCTTAGATCCCTATCCACCAAGATGCCCACTCCATTCTTACCTTTCACGGCCCCATAATACCATAGCTTAAACCCGTCTGCATTCCTCGCCTTCGACCCTTTCCACCTAGTCCTTTTCCACCTAACAAAGAAACAATGAATACCAAAAGAAAAATCAAATATAATTGCATGGATAATTTTGTATAGAAAGATGAGCACATTAGGAATTTGGTTTGAGTTATGAAACATAAATACAAACTGCAGAAACTCTTAAGTGCTTCCTAAAGCCAGATGGGAGATGATGCATACTCCCAAGGGAATTAAATCTCCAAGGAGATATGCAATTTTCCTCGTAATCAAGGAGTCGAGTTTGAATATAATGGTATTTGGATCTGATTTAATGTGATTGAGATCGAAATTTTCAGTTGAAAATCAAAGAAGAACACAGTTACAGTATATTAGTACGGTATACAATATGTTGTAGGAGTGTATAGCTTTACTGCAACAGTATACTATTATAGTATATAATATACTGTAATAATATGCAATATTGTAACAGTGTGTTGTAATAGTATACAATATACTATAATAATATACTTATTACATGTATATTTACTTGCATTTTCCTTTTAATTTGCTTTAAGCTTTTACCAATCGTGGAGGCAAATTAAAAATGCAAAAGAAAAAATATATTATAGTGATATATAATGTAACCGTATACTCTTATAATTAGTTCCTTTTAGAATTTTTTGAAATTTTTATTGAAAAATGATATTACTTCAGTTTAATAATTGAATTAAATTATTTTTAACTCTCTGCGTACAATTGTATACCCTATATTATCACGACCCGAATTTTCCACCATTGGGAGTCGTGATGGCGCCTACTGTTGGAGCTAGGCAAGCCAAACATTTAAACTTTTTTTAATAACAACACAACAGTAATAACAATAATAAACCTTTAAATAAAAGTGAAAGTCTTTTATAACATAAATAACTGAAAACCCAAAATGCGGAAGCTTAACATTTCACTATCCATGACTGGAGTCGCTATCTCACGTACTACTAATGAATGCTACAAACAAGTCTGAATAGAAAAATACATAGTGTCTGTCTTGGTACAATAAAACAATCAGAAAATATAGAAAAGGACTTCGGTCTGCGGACGCCAGCTAGGCTACCTCGTCGACCCTGGACTGAAGTCAGCTCCCACTCAATGTGCTACTGTTGTGGTCCAGAAGCTGCTCCGATACCGTGATCTGTGCAAAAAACATAGAAGTGTAGTATCAGCACAACCGATCATGTGCTGGTAAGTGCCTGGCTTAACCCCGGCGAAGTAGTGACGAGGCTATACAGGACTAACAATTCAACATTTGCAATTCAATATATATACATGCAATAAAGGAAAGAATACCGAAAACTAAATAGTTAAAAGGGGAGGGAAGCATGCTATGGGGGAGTACAATCCGTATATAAAAGTCATCGACTTAAGTAAGAAATATGGCACAACAATAATTAACAAAACCAGGAAAATCAACAGTTGCACGTCATCACCCCTCGTGCTTTTACTCTCATTCTCACCCAAAGCAATCAAATAAAATGCACGGCATCATCCTTCGTGCTTTCCCTCACATAACTCTCATTTCATGGCATGGAATGATCCTTCGTGCAATTATAGTCAAATCAAAGTACGGGATGTTCCTTCGTGCATAAATAATCAAAACATGGCACGGGATGACCTTTCGTGCGTATATAATCATAACATGGAACGGAATGACTCTTCGTGCAAATATAATCAATAATGGTACGAAATGACCCTTCGTGCATTATCACTCTTCCTCACCCAAACACCAATCACAACCAAACGAGCAAGGAAATTAGCAGTAATAAGAAAGGTCACGACAAGGAAAAACACAAATAAATAACTAAATCCCGGCAAGGGAGCAACAACAATAACTTTCACATCCCGACAAGGGAGATAATCAAGATAGGAAAGATGGGAACATCGACATACGAATAGCTGGGGTTGTTAGCACTTTTCTTGCTTGGGCCAAAATCACCCTCACACCCATGATAGTATCTGAACCGCGTTCTCATAGCCTGCAAAACCGGGGGAGACTTTTTTTGAAGGGTGCAACCTCTTTCTACAAATGTGGATGGTTGAACAACTATGTTATCGTCCTCAATACTGAGCTACGGGTCGATAGAGAAGAGTTGCATAGAGGAATTTTATACAAGGGTTGACGGGTTTATCATGCCGGAAGGGGTTACATAATGGATATCCCATCTTCGTTCCATCACTGCAAGTCAATAGAATGGATGTTCGGTCGGCTTCACATATATGAAATCATATACATGCTAGCTACCGGGCCACATTTCCTCCTGATGGGTCTCAGAAGTATCCATCCTCAAGCCCTATACTAGGTTTTGAGACAGCTGGGTAGATGTCAAATAGTTCCAAAAGGCGAAGACCTTAGTGCTCAGGTAGTCGAGATTGGTCCTGATGGTCAATTTCCTAAAGCAGAAGTTCGCCAGATCTGGAGTGAGTATAAATACTTGATAGGAAGCACCCATGTGCGTGATTTATCCAAAGGTGAAGTTGTACTAGGGTACCTTGCCTATTATAAAAGGGAAGTTGAGTTTGGAAGGTCGAACAAAAGACCCCACCTTCAAGAATTTGTCGAGGCGTCACAAGCGTAATGGGATTGGTTGGCCAAAGAAAATGAGTACAGGGCCACCAATAAGCAAGCTGGAAAAGCAAGTCAATGACCTTTAATTTTAGAAAGGTTTGCATGCCGCCGCGGATAAGGGCGAGAAGCAAAATGATGCCCCTCGAGCTCAAATTCGAGAAATGAAAATAACAGCCGAAAACCTCGTCAGAAGTGCAAAAGATGGGAAGCTTATAGATAACCTTAGGTAGAAGGTGAGTGAGTATGGTTTTGATTTGAAAAAGGTAGAGGGTGAATTAGCAATGGCTTTTATGTGGAATGGCGTTATTACCGACATTTTCACTGGGATTGGCGTGGCTATCTTTACTCCGGACGGAACGGGCCCTTTAGGTGGTAAAACTGTGACTTCAAGGGGTGTATGTGCATTTGCTGGTGACATAAACTCAACCTCAATCAGCGTTGGCGTCTTTGCAGAGGGTGGTGCTTCAAACTAAAGTGGTATATACATGTTTACCTCGGTATCCCCAGAAGGCTGAATCTGGACCACAATCGGATTAAGGGTGACTGTGGGCTTCCTTGGATCGTCGCCTTATGTGATTAAACCGATTGATCCATTAGGGTCTCAGCCATCCTCTATCTCGATCATGTGAACACTTCTGCCATTGTGGTCTGGCAGAGGGTTATTGCGGACATTTGGAGTAGGCTCATTTGCCACAGTAATCTTGTTATCAATCAAAGTCTGAATCTTATATTTTAGAGAACGCTATTCACCAATGGTATGTCCTTTCATGCCGTAATGGTATGCACGGGATTTATTTGGATTGACCTACTAAAAAGGGTTTTTGGGGGTTATAGAAGGGATAAGGTGGCATAACCAGCATCTTCAAGTCTCTCATACAGCTGGTCAATGGGTTCGGCGATGGCTGTATACTATTTTGGAGGTTTGCAATCAAAATTTTTTCGAGGTCTAGGGAATTTTGACGTGGAGAAGGTGATTAATAGTGGGATGGTTGGGTATTATAGGCTTGGTAGACATGTGTTGGTTGGGAGTATTTGGGTGAAGTGGGCTGATATGTGGGAGGTGGAGATGACTGATGAGTGGGTGGTTGAGTATGGTAAGAGGGTGAGGGTGTTTGGTAGTTTGGAGTAGGTTGATATGTGGGTGAAGGCATTGTATAGGTTTGATAGTTGATACGACATTTGGTCCTCTGTGCAACCATTATAGCACCTACGTCTCTTTTCTTAGACATACCACCAGACTGTAAAGCCTTATTGGTAGCTTGCAAGGCTTCAAAGTTCGTAACCATACCACTTTTGATGGCTTCTTCGGTCCTTTCTCCTAGCTTGATGATGCCAAAAAATTTATGATTCTTGATCAGCATCAGTTCATAATATTGTGGGTCTTGGGACCGAACGAAGAATTTTTTATTTGCTCTTCTTCTAAAGCAGGACTAACCTTAGTAGCATGTGATCTCCATCGAGTAACATACTTACAGAAGGTATTTGTAGGTTTCTTCTTCATGTTTTAAATGTAGAACACATCTGGTGCATTCTCTGTGTTGAACCTAAATCTGTCCATAAAATCATACGTCATGCTTACCCAGTCTTACCGCTTATTTGGATCTTGGCTAATGTACCAAGATAAAGCATCCCATTTCAAGCTCCTCGTGAAAAGCTTCATGCGGATTCTCTCGTCTCTTCCCACTCCGACCGGTTTGTCATAGTATGTTCTCAAGTGAACCCTTGGATCCCCTATGCCATCAAACATCTCGAACTTATGAGGTTTGTACCCATCGGGCAGTTCGACATTGGGATGTATGCAAAGATCTTCATAGTTTAGCACCTCAATTCCCCCAGTCCATTCAACACCTTAAATTCTACTAGTCAATTTTTTAAGCTCCTCGGCTAGATTTCTGATGAGCAAGTCCTTATTATCGGACTCGGGAGTGCTTGAGATGGGCTGGGTGGAGTGTGGCATAGTCTTCACGTAGATGGGCTATTAGTGACAGTGGTCATTTGTGGAGTTCAAAGGTTCCAGGACGAGCAGTCGAGTATTGTTGGAAGTGTGGCAAGTATTACATTAGTGGTGAGTAGCAGGATGGTTTTGCTGCTTTAGGACGTTTTGGGGAGGTACATGATTCTGAGTATTTAGAAAAGTAACCTATGGAGTGTTGAGGGAATGGACTTGATCAAGTTCTTCCTGAAACTTCAACAACTTTTGTTCCAATTGGGATGCATTTTCCTTGGGGACTAGAGTACCACGAGTGACCTCTATCCATTCAGTTGAGTTGTTCGAATCTTCCATTTTCTTTTGCTTTTGTGTCTGACATAATTGGGATGAGGAGTAGGTGAAGGGCCTCTGGATCTCGTAAAATATGATTACGTTACTAGAGTTCACGAACTAATCTTTGGGGGGGAGGGGTAAACAAAAAGTAAAAATAAAAGGTAACAACTTAGTAGGGACTATTAGAAAAATGTTGCAATATTTAAACATGTAGTACTGAAATATAAAGCATGTCCTAATTTTGGGGACCTCATTGTGCCCGGGGTAGGCCCAATGACAAGTTGATTTAGAGAACTTTAGAATGCCAAATGCCTCGTTTCATTGATAAAAGGTAGACGAATCCTAAAACGACACTAAATAACAAGAGAATAAAAATCACTAATGGCCATTGGCCTTATTACATTTTATATAGCGGAAATGGAATTTCCTATCTATTTAGTCCTGGAGGGACCTTCCACAGACTCGACATTGTTGGCTCCATAGAACAGCTCTCCCAGCTTGCGCAGTCCTCGTAGCAAGTAAGCTCTGGCTAGATGTCCGCCTTCATTTTTTTCAGCAGTCCGGTAATCTTCGACCCTCTTCAGAAACTTCTTTTCCAATTCTACTGTACCTCACTCCAAACATACCAATAGTTTGTTAGCGCTGATAGCCATATCCTTCCATTCTTCAATTAGTTTTGATTGGCTTATTGTATTTCACGGTGCTCACTTTCACATTCCCCAATCCTCTTGCGTAGTTGGTTGTACTTGACATGTGCTTCAGCCTTTTCATCGATGATCATGTGACCTTGAACAAACCCGGGTTGACCCAGACCACTGTGATTGTCCTCCAGTCAGCTTGAACAATGTGGGGTACAACCAGCATGGTGTTTGTTTGGTTCGATGGAGTCCATTCCCAAGACAAACTTGCAGTGCCACCTATGCTGAGCCTGGCACCTGTACGGACTATCGTCATTATGGAAGTGAGCCCGGAAGTGACTCATCTTGTCGACCCTTGGTATTATGTGCTTCGTACCAGCCTATCTCATAACTCAGAGAGGGACATAAGGGTAGGTTTCTTTTAAGACGATTAGTATAAATAAAGGTGCGTCCCTGGACCGGACGATGAAATCCTCGGTTGGAAACCACTCGAATATCCATTGTACCTGGTGCTCAGTCAGATTATCAAAGAGTTTGAGCCATTCTCTAGCATTCTCCAGTTGGGCGAACATGTTGGGCATGTAATTCATTCGCTTTGGGTGATGAAAGGCGATATGATCATCCTAGTCCCTTCAATAGATTTCATGTCGGTACTCACCCTTTTGTAGATGTTCCATGAGCCAAAGTTGAAGTAGCAGATTACAACCCTCAAAATGTTTGGCTCCTTGTTGACACCTTTCTAGGGCTCGTATATCTCTACAGTGATCATTGAAACAAGACTGAATGGTTGTCCATCAATTCCTTCCATTAGAGATTTGGTGACCATAGCTAGCCTGATGGATTCTTGCTTTCTTCATTGGAAACACTATCATCCCCAAGAAATAGAACATGAAGATGAAGACCCTTTAGTAAATGTTCCCTAATGATGTAAGGGCAAACTTATCAGGATAAGTGCGGTAAGATTTGATGTGATCGTACTTCTCGTACATGTAGTCAAAGGGAATGTA
The DNA here is from genome assembly GCA_032618575.1 of Nicotiana noctiflora. Taxonomy (NCBI): domain Eukaryota; kingdom Viridiplantae; phylum Streptophyta; class Magnoliopsida; order Solanales; family Solanaceae; genus Nicotiana; species Nicotiana noctiflora. Next base: position 80,997 of record JASVEL010010496.1, on the reverse strand, counting down.
CGACTACTCCAAACATGTCGAGTTTGGATTCTCTTTAGACCCATCATTTTGAGAAACCTCTACCCTTGCGGTTTTCCAGCATTAACAAACCCGGAGTTTCACATGGTATACCAGCCAATCCCCTTATTTCCTTGAGCATGTGTGTCATCTCAATGTCTCCAAAGCCGAACACAGACCTATCATAATCCCATAATAGAGTAGCAACTTCTAGGATTTTGTTGTTGGGTTGAATTTCCAGGAGGTAAAGTAGATTTCCTAGATATTTTCAGACAAGAGCCTGATCACTAGAATGAAGATCCTCCCACTAGCTTAGTAATTTTGGGTGGATGTTAGTGACCAAGCCAAATCTAGGGACTCCGTGCCTCGTATTTCTACAAGACAGAAAAGGTTAGGCCCTTACCCCTATCAAACACGACTATTTAATATCAATAATTGGCATAAAAGCATTTAGTTCTCCAAATAAAAACACATAATGTGATAAGGTCAGCTTTGGGTTTTAGGGAACCCAATGGACTTTTCAAATTCTATCTTAAAGAGTCATTATGCGGACAACATAACTGACTTGGGTAGGTTTGACCATGATGCATGCATAATTTAAATATAAGGGGTTTCTATGGGGTTTAAGACTTGTACCCTTGAGCAGACAACTCAAGAGGGAAAGGTGCGGAACTGTCGACGACAACGTTGATCGATTAGTTTTACCGTAAATATGCCTTTGCCGAATTTAAAGGGTGATAATATCGGAAGGGAGCAACCACCCAATATAAGTGTTGATGTGGTATTCTACTTGCCATGAGTGGAATATGATGTTGAAAACATGCTTATGCAATAATTAAAACAAGTTGTCACGTACTGGCACATTCATAAAATAATAATTACAATAATTTTAAAATAGTAATAAAGGAATGCATTAAAAGAAACAAGGGAAAGAAACAAAAGAGAAGTCAGTTTTGTAGTAGAAGAAGGAATTAAATGCTTAAAGGGATTAAAAAAATGAAGGAACATAAGATATGTAAAGTCACAGTAATAGCTTGAAATGGTAAAAGCCTAAAAGAAATCTCCAGCGGAGTCGCCACGCTGTCGTGCCCCCTCGCGAAATCGGGTTTATGACATTTTGGGAAGACAACTCGTTCCCTTTTGGGAATTGGGTTTTCTGAATTGAAGAATCGCCGCCTAATGAATTAAGTGCATTAGGACACTAAGAAAGATTTGAGTCAAGTAACCAGAGATTGGGTAAGGGCTTGAAATTATCCCAAGGGTAAAGTATTAGGCACCCTTCAGGATCCTCTAGTGTGGTTCCCGATCAAACTATTGTTGTGACTTTAAATGAAAATAACACATAGGCAAGTAAGAGTTTCAAATAAGTGGGGATTTTCATGTGATGGTCACAAATAAACTCAGTCAGAAAGAACTAAAGAGAGTTGATTTTCTTAAAAGAAATGGATTTAAAAGATTTAAAAGAAACAAAGAACAAATGAAAGGAGGTCCTAGGTTTATTAATAATAGGGATCACCCCACACAATATCCGGTAAATCACTCCTCAGTGAGAGGCTACACATGATGTTATCGCGTGGCCATCATATCTATATTTATCTTTTCCCACCTTGTTAAGGTATTAAACCGCGGAATGGTCTCGTATACTTATTGCATGCTATTACCCGCTCCTCAGTTCCAGAGGTACTTGGGACTACTAATCCTAAAGGGAGGAGATATAAGCTTATTTGTGGTTTCAAAAAGGTAAAATACTAAGGCGACAAGCAAAACACGTATAACAAGTTTTGGGGACAACATACAAATAAATAAAGGCTCAAATACACCTCATTTAAACAGAGAAAACCAAGTAGTTAGCATGAATTAAACATACTGTTTAAGGTCTAATTAAAACTTAAAAGTTGAGGCAGACTGATTTATTACATAGTTCAGATAAGAAGCCCGAATCAGGCTTGTCTGCTGGTTGTAACTAATAGACTCTGATTCAGTTTATAAAATTTATCCTACGATTTGCCTAAGTGTTGGACGAAGATCATATAAGCATGATGTCTACTAATTTAAAAAGCAATGAATACATACTAATTTAAGAAAAAGTTGTCAATTATTAAAGAAAGGCGAGTTTTAGCAAATGACCATAAGCTCTGCAACTGGTAATGCATTATTTATTGCTGGCTTTAGACTTATAAGCGAGTGAGGCGAAGTCAATCATACCATATTCAGAGGGAAGTGTGAACTAATCATAAATTGAAAGTCACTTGAGAGGAAAGTGCATCATATATAAGGAGCATATGAACGCATTAAGTATGAAAAAGATTGACGTGTCATTGTAAAATCGGTAGAAAAATCCAATGTAGAGGAGTTTAGTAAAAATCAGCATTGTATGAAAACAAAGATTTCCAAACTTAGTTCAGAGACTCGAAGTTGGTCTGAAAGAATTAGGGGTTTTGAAATAAAACTCTATTTCAGGCAAATCACAAGGCAAAGATGGGAGGGCAAGCAAAATTGAAACATGTTCAGAGGTTTCAGAAAAGAACTAAAACTTCTAACATACTTCTTTCAGCAACAAAACTTGTGAGAAACATGACAGAAATACAACATGCAAACACAGTAGAAGGGTCCAAATCAAACAAAGTGGAAGAAACTAATTCAAAGCATAATGAGAAAATACTGATAAGAACAGTAGAAAAAGCATGCTAAGAAATTTTAGAAGAACTTTAAACATAACTCAGTAGAATGAACTTAATAAGGAAACTTAAGAACTTTGTAATGAAAAATACAGTAGGAGAAACACAAGACCACAGGGGAAAAGAAATACAGTAGAAAAACATACAAGAGCATATCATAGGAAAACACAGTAGGAGAAGCATACAAGAACACAACATAGGCAAATACACATGAAAGACGAAGAAAGTAAAAAAAAAAAACACTTAAACATTTTCAGTAAAACCCTAGATCGGAAAAGAAGGATTTTTGAATGTAGTTTTTGAAAGAAGAGTCATGAAAATCGTTTGAAAACTCAAGGAAAGCATAGATACACAATGGATCTAAAGGAATCGAAAAAAAAACCTAGAAGTGAGAAACGCTTTGAAAGGTCACCGTTCTGAGTCATAGAGGTCAAAACCAAGTTGAAACAAATGTGATACGCTAGAGCAAAGCCGGAGATGACCGTGAAACTTCGAAAGGTTTGGGTACAACCCTTCAAGTTCAGGCCTTAAATCTTTAGAAATCAGGCATGTGGGAGTCATAGGAGGCCGGTGTAGGACTCTCATAGCCTTGGAAGCCATAAATTCTGGCGACTTTCAAGGTGGAGGTGGTAGAAGGCGGCTAGGGTTTGAGAAGGTTCAAGAGAGTGGAGGGTTCAGAGGCAGTTGGTAGGTGACAAATGAGAGGGTTATGGTAGTCGATTAGGTTAAAAAAGGTAAAAGTGAATAAGGGCCGTTGATCTTAGAGATCAACAGCCAGGATGAGAGGGGGTCTAGGTCGGGTAGGATTTAATTGGTTTAAGGGGGGTTTAAATTAAAATTGGGTTGGGGAATCGAGATTAGAATTGGATTTAAATGGGGCTAATTTAAGGCTATAATCAAAATAGTTAGGGCTCGTATTTAAATAGCCACTTTTTCATTATTTATTTTACAAAAAATAGCAAAATAATTTCTAGAGACATATTAAAGGCACTAAATTAATTAATAAAATATAAAATTAAAACAAAATACTGGAATCGATTTTGCAGTTATAAACGCAATTAAATCTCAACGTAGGCTAGTATTGCAATTATATGCAATTTCGCCTTAAAACACTAAATAAATTTATAAAAATATGCAAAAATTTTGTTAACTACATTTTAGTATAAATATGGGAATACAATAAGCTACCAAAAATAATAATTAGGGAGATAATCATTAGGGTTTTTATGGATGAAAAAGAGAAATAAAACATTTTAAAACTTTAAAATTATGGGAAAATAGTATAAATACGTGGATATATATATATATATATATATATATATATATATATATATATATATATATATATATATATATATATATATATATATTTTTTTTTATTTTTTTTTTAAAGATATTTTTCATAAAAAAAATATATAGAAAAAAATAGAGTATCTACATTCATACCTCTTTTATTTTGGTGAGTCCCTGTCCTTGGTCTAGGCGAGCCTTCCCGTGGCGGGAGGAGGGTGCCACGGTCATTCCTACATATGGTTGATATCGTTCTCTATTGGATCATAGAGCTGCGAGATCTCTTCTGGCATTATTATCTTTTCTGGATTCGGCCTATGCCGAGGCCAATCGGTAGGTTAGTCCATTGAGGTCGTCCTCGTCTGCTCGGACGTCAACATAGTATGTTGTTGTGTATCTCGTCCCAAGTTATTGGAGGGTACTTTGTTAGTTGACTTAATAACTTTTTTGTCGCCCCTCAAACCATCGATGCTCATCCCGTTCTGAAAGGGTGCGACTGTCATTCCTTCTAATACGTTCGGTAAGGTCATCCTTACTCGATTGAACCTGGCAAGGAAGTCCCTCAATCCCCCTTGTGGAGACGGTTTGATAACAAATATGTCATTCACCTTGCGCCTGCCTTCCTGGCAGCAACATGGGCGGTTACGAACTTGTCAACCATCTCTTCGAAAGTTGTGGAACATGCAGGTAGTTATGAATACCGTGTTAATTCTCCTCCTGTGAGGTTTTCACCAAAATTTTTCAACAAAATGGAAAATACTTGTTGTTCTCTGGCTAGGTTTTTGCCCTTCACGACGGTGACGTACTAAGTCAAATAATCTTCATGGTTGATTGTGTCGTCATATATCCTGAGGTAGGCCGGCATTATGAAGGGTTTTGGTATGGAATACGGGGTAGCATCATCACTGTATGGCTATTTGACGAACTGGAGGATGTCTCTCTTTGGCAGCAGATTGGCGGTGCCCGGTATTTTATCGACCCTTTCCTAGTGCTCTTTCATTTGATCGCGGAGTACTTTGTTTTTGTTTTCTTTTCCTCCATCCTCTTTAAAATGGTTGCAAGAGCATTTTCACCTACATTATCAATGACATTGTGAGCAATACTGATGATAGGCTATAATTACATATTTTAGTCGCTTATTACACTCGAGTTTACTGCACTTTAATTGAGTTTGAGTTTTAATCGCTAGTATTTTGCACTAATTGTGTGTTTTATACCTTGTAGGTATGATTCCGAGCTATATAGATGTTATGGAATGCATTTAAGTGATTTTTAGCTTTAAAGTTTGAGTAAAAGTTAAAAGAATTAAGTCGGGATCATGTTTGAGGGTCAAATTTGATAATTAAGTATGAACGAAGACTCGAGGAGGCATATTACGCACTGTCTAGTAAAATAGACATAACATTTTTCTCAAAAAATCCATTTGGGCTCCACAATATATGGTTTGAAATCTAACTCAAAGGGCTATAACTTTCATGTTTTACATTTTTCCAAATTCCAAACGGAAGAGGGTGAAACATCGTAATTACTGTGGGACCACGAAAGAACCGCTGAAAAGTGTACTTGTGGACAACTGAAGAATCAGAGGGCATGTTTGGCCGCGGTTTGACCGCGACCATGGTAGGACTGTGGCAGAATCTCTGCGAAGTGTACTCGCGAACAACTAAAGAATCAGAAAGCATGTTTGGCCGCGGTTTGACCGTGGCCATGGTGGGACCGCAGAAGGAAGCGAAAATTTCAGGGACTAGAGTGCAAAACATGGGACTATAAGTCCTAAAACCTATACTAAACAAAGGAGGCCGACCAAGAACATAAGGGGGGGGGGACATATTTTGGACACAAATTAGATCTAAGGAGACAAGAGACACTACTTTAGGGTTAGACAACACCATTAAAGGCAAGAACACGTTGGGATCAAGGCAGAGAATTCTTCTACGAGTTTTCCCTTCCTCTTCCTACTTTTCATTGTTGGTTATGACTTTTAGTATTGTAGTTTTATATACTATTATGAATAGCTAATTTTTTATCTAAAGTTTAGAACCTTTTGTAGGATAAATTCTTATTATGTTTTTATATAATTAAGCCATAACTTTTCTCTATTTGTTCAACTACGTTTATATTCTGGTTGATTGAAGAGCTCTCAATTATATGTGCCTATTTAGTATGCATAATGTCACACCTCTTTTTTACGCACCCGTAAGGATGCAAAGGAGTTTTTCCAATTAAAGGACAATCGAAACGGGATTTATTTAATTATTTCAGAGTCGCCACTTGGGAGATTTATGGTGTCCCAAGTCACCGGTTGAATCCCGAATCGAGGAAAAGAATGACTCTATTTAACAGTCCGCGAACCAGAAATCCGGATAAGGAATTCTATTAACCCGGGAGAAGGTATTAGGCATTCCCGAATTCCGTGGTTCTAGCACGGTCGCTCAACTGTCGTGTTTGGCTTATCTATCCGCTTTTTACAATTATGTACTTAGTGCAAGTTAATACCCCTTTACCGCTTTTATTATTGGTTATGATTTACGAAAGAGAAAGTTGTTTAAAAATATGCTTTCGAATCACGTCACATGAAATGCACCCGGATCCTCAACATATTCTTATTCAACATTTCGGGGTTTGGATTTGGGTCACATGAAATGCGCACCCGTATTTAAAAAAGGGTAAGACTAAAATATGCCCGGATCGACTACTTATTTACACTGTTGAGAAAAGCGTGGTATTCGTTAAGAAACGACGCATCTCGAAATCTAAGTATTATTATGTACATTTATGATGACTATGTGATTAGTGTAACTGTTGGGCGAGGCGTACCTTCGATTCAAATCTAAAGCGAACTACATCCCACTGTATTTTACTTAAGAGTTGATTCCAAATTACTTAAAGCTTGCGACGAACCACATCACATGAAATGCGCCTGTGGTTCTTAACATGCTTTGTTTACTCTTGCCCGAAATTGGGGTCGGGTCACATGAAATGCACCCCCGACTCTTTTTAATCTAATTATGTCATTCCGTTGAGTAACAACTCCCTATCTAATCTTGCTTATAACATAAGGTCTATCATTTAACAGGTTTGGAGATTACACACGTGAGTAAGGAAGATTGAATAGAGATACGAAGACTAATTCAGGTTTACATGCTTATCTAACGACGATGTATCTTTGGCCTAGCTACGCTTTTCCATAACCAAGACTAACAATACAAGCTTAATTGGAGAATAACAGAATGTAATTGAACATAAGACGACTACATGTTTCAATAGACTTTATGCATAAGCTTCAAACTTCATTCTTGTCGAACCAAGGAACTACAATAAAAGAGGTGTGTACCTGGAATGCGGAAGAACAAGGGAAAGTGAGCGATGGCGATGCAGCGACAGCAACAAGAAACAGTAACAGGTGCAGCAACAATCAAAGACCAATAACGACCAACAGTAAACCAATAGCAACAACAACCAGTGAACCACTCAGCTAAATACACCAGTAGCAAACTACAAACCAGCCTCAACCATACTGAACCAGCAACAACAATGACTAAGCAGTAACAACCAAAGCAAATCAAGAGCTACCCAAGTCAAATGTAACAACAGCGACCAAGACAGTGGCAACAACTACACACCAGTGGCAGCAATACTTAAACAATAGAAGAGCCAGCACTGTGTTGGACCAAGCTAGCCACCAGCCTCACACCAACGACCATTCCCCCCACGAACCAGCGACGCCATTCAACCGTTTTCTCTGACTAAGCAGAGAACCAAACGACCATAGCTATCTCTTCTGAGCTGCTTCGTCTTCAACATTACAGTCCGCCGGCAACCAGCTTCTAATGACACCATACAGCAAACGACCAAACAACCACCAAATGCACACTGCCAACAACAGCAATACACAAACACAACACTCGAAAGCCTAATAGCTCAGCCACTGCATCAAAGCTCACAAAACAGTGACCCAGGAACTAATGAAACAGTTTCTCTGTATCTTTATATTTATTCTTCTCCAGGTTTACTGTTTTGCTCTCCTAGATGCTCTCAAATTTATCACTGTCTATGCCTCTTTTGTTACTCTCAGTCTGCTCCTCTCAAGTGTATGTATGAAAATGCCTATCAATGTATGAATATGCTACTGTTTTTGCTTCTCCAGGATACTCTCAAGTCTGTCTCTATAATGTGTGTGTATGAATATCCCTCAATCCTATATTGATGCTATATTTATAGCTCACAGCCCCTCCAGAACACCTGCCCCTAAGGTTACCCCCTACCCTGGCTTCCCAACCCATCATATTCCCTGCACACCCCACTAACTACTGTCCAAAGATGGACTCAAGCCTTAAACAATAAGCTTGGCAGTGTTCAGTGGATACCCTGCTGTGCTCAGTTCCACTAACCCTTTGTATGGGTGCGTGATTAAACAATTATACTATTAACTACACCCAATTATCCCTTTAATCTGAATCAAACAGTAACCAACCCTATACCAGTGAATTGCATCAGGCAGATTCAAGGGATTAATGTTACGAACTATTTGACGACTTTAATCACATTGGACTCATGATTCATTCTAACTACTAAAAATAGAGGAATTGGCCAAATAAAAGGCCTCAAAGGAGGATGACAGGTCGACTGTTATGAAAAATTAGAAGCATGCTAGATGAGAATTGAAACAATGAATAAAACAAATACACATATTCACACAATCGAATTAAAACAAACAAAGAAGGAATGAATACCTCAAAGAAAACTGCCGACCCAAGCTTTGAACAAAATGTGGAATTATTGAAGCCAAACGGGCTTTAATCGAGATGTTCTCGATTGAGAACACCTGGACTAAAGTCCCTTGGACTTCAATTGCGGCTGAACCGGCTCGAATTGGGTTTCTCCAAAATTAGGGTTCTTGGGCTCGGATTTGGGGCTTTGGTATTTTTGGTTAGATTCGAAGCAAACCAATGCCGGCGGGGGTACGAGGGAGGTGTGGGGAGACCGTGGTGTGAATTTGGGGTAATTTGGCATAGGTTCGAGTTTGACTCGAATCTTCAAATGAAGATTCGAGGAGCTCCGGCAAGATTCGAGGTTAACGGAGGCCGGGATCGTGATGGGGGAGGTAAGGGGAAGGTTTTGGCGTTGGTTTGGTGGTGATTGGCCTACCGGAACCGCCGTGAGGCGATTTCCGGCAGGCGGAGGAGGGCGGCGTTACACCGGGTGTTTGAGAGCTCTGAGGGAGAAGAAGGAGAGGGGGGGTCTGGCTTGGGGGGGCGGGGTATGGAGAGGAGTTTATATATGTTTTGAGTAGTTAAATCCTGATCGTTGGATCAAACCTGATCAACGATCAGGATCCTCTCACTTAAACCAAACGGCGCCGTTTGGTCAAGTCAAAGGCTGAATGTATATTAGAATTAACGGATTAATCTGGGCCGTTGGATAATAAAATCCAACGGTCCGGATCAAGCGTTACATAGGCTGAAGCTGGACGGATATTTGGGCTGGATCAGAAGCAATCCGTTTGGGCCTGGCTTTTAGATTGAAATTGGCCCAGATCGGATATTATATGTGTATGTGTATATATATATATATATATGTATATATATATGTATATATATACATATATATATATATATATACACACATATGCATATACTAACCTATAACACCGCTATTTTTTACTACAATTAACGCACACAATTACATATCACTCAAAAAATGTGAATCACATGACTTCGATATCAAACACTGAAAATGCAAAGCCTAGCGTATATTTTTTGTATTTTTAATTTAAATAAATAAACGTGCACACAAAAGATAAAAATAACACAAAATCACACAAATCATGCCCAACACGAAACTATTTTTTACTTTTGAATTTTCTGGGAGTACTTCTCGAGTAAGGCAAAAATCACGTGCTCACAACTGCCCCTCTTTGCGCGTAAACACGCAGAGTTTTCGTGCAAAGATAAATGAGCGGATATAAGCGATTTTTGCCCATCCGGACACTCCGTATGAAGCATTTTGGAAAAGTTTTGACCGAACCTTGCTTCAAAGGTCTCCTACATATCCCTGGCTAAAAGGGAATCAGGTCAATGTAGTTCGGGAAGTTCTGGTAGCTGGGACTACCATGCCTGTTGCGATCTCGCTGTTACTGCTGTTGCCGCTGTTATTGCTGTTACCACTGCTTAGCTGATTTCCTTGTTACACCGCGCTAAGCAACAAAAGCAAGAAGCTAGACTAAGTTACGATACTACAAGTTCTTATCTATCCTTTTTAACTTGATCTTGTCGCGCTCCTTTGCCATCTTGTCTGACTTGGCGTTCCTTCTGATGCTTCGTCTCTTCTGACGAACTTGGATTCATGCCGAAGATTTCCGTTACATTCTACCGCTTTCCTCTACCAAATTAGACAGATCGCCACTCCATTCTCCAGGCGGGCTCCCTGACTTCAACTACCACTTCAAAATTAAATCGCCACTCCATTCTCCAGGCGGGCTTCCTGACTTCAATTGCAAACTTCAAAATTAAATCGCCACTCCACTCTCCAGGCGGGCTTCCTGACTTCAACTACAACTTCAACATTAAATCGCCACTCCATTCTCCAGGCGGGCTCCCCGACTTCAACTACAACTTCAAAATAAAATCGCCACTCCATTCTTCGGGCGGGCTCCCCGACTTCAACTACAACTTCAAAATAAATCGCCACTCCATTCTCCGGGCGGGCTCCCTGACTTCAATTGCAACTTCAAAATTAAATCGCCACTCCATTCTCCAGGCGGGCTTCCCGACTTCAGCTACAACTTCAACATTAAATCGCCACTCCATTCTCCAGAGCGGCTCCCGACTTCAACTACTACTTCAAAATAAAATCGCCACTCCATTCTCCGAGCGGGCTTCCCGACTTCAACTACTACTTCAAAATAAAATCGCCACTCCATTCTCCGAGCGGGCTTCCCGACTTCAACTACTACTTCAAAATTAAATCGCCACTCCATTCTCCGGGCGGGCTTCCCGACTTCAACTACTACTTCAAAATTAAATCGCCACTCCATTCTCCAGGGCGGGCTTCCCGACTTCAACTACTACTTCAAAATTAAATCGCCACTCCATTCTCCGGGCGGGCTTCCCGACTTCAACTACTACTTCAAAATTAAATCGCCACTCCATTCTCCAGTGCGGGCTCCCTGACTTCAATTGCAACTTCAAAATTAAATCGCCACTCCATTCTCCAGGCGGGCTTCCCGACTTCGACTACAACTTCAACATTAAATCGCCACTCCATTCTCCGGGCGGGCTTCCCGACTTCAACTACTACTTCAAAATAAAATCGCCACTCCATTCTCCGAGCGGGCTTCCCGACTTCAACTACTACTTCAAAATAAAATCGCCACTCCATTCTCCAGAGCGGCTTCCCGACTTCAACTACTACTTCAAAATTAAATCGCCACTCCATTCTCCAGGCGGGCTTCCCGACTTCAACTACTACTTCAAAATTAAATCGCCACTCCATTCTCCAGGCGGGCTTCCTGACTTCAACTACTACTTCAAAATTAAATCGCCACTCCATTCTCCAGGCGGGCTTCCTGACTTCGAGCTATTCTCCTTCGAAGTCTGAATCTATCTTTTCTGATCCTTGTCGCCTTCCTTCTGATTCATGCTGGGGATTTCCGTTACACTATGTCACTTTCGATTGTTCACCATCCTTATCAAATCTTGGAAACTGAGACGGCGTTCTGCTTTTCTGGCGGGCTTCTGACTTTAACAACATCTTTTGAAAATAAACGCCATTCCTCTCTTCAGGCGGGCTCCTGACTTCAATCATCAACTTTTGAAAATAAATCGCCATTCCTCTCTTCGGGCGGGCTCCCGACTTCAACAACATCTTTTGAAAATAAACGCCATTCCTCTCTTCAGGCGGGCTCCTGACTTCAACAACATCTTTTGAAAATAAATTGACATTCCTCTCTTCAGGCGGGCTCCTGACTTCAACAACATCTTTTGAAAATAAATTGCCATTCCTCTCTTCAGGCGGGCTCCTGACTTCAACAACATCTTTTGAAAATAAATTGCCATTCCTCTCTTCAGGCGGGCTCCTGACTTCAATCATCAACTCTGAAAATTAAACGCCATTCCTCTCTTCAGGCGGGCTCCTGACTTCAACAACATCTTTTGAAAATAAATCGCCATTCCTCTCTTCAGGCGGGCTCCCGACTTCAACAACATCTTTTGAAAATAAACGCCATTCCTCTCTTCAGGCGGGCTCCTGACTTCAACAACATCTTACTAACTCCATCCCATCCATGTCGCCTTCCTTTGCTTCCTGCACCACTTTCTTCTTTCTGCATCGCTTCTTGGGCCATCCTTTCTTCCGAATTACCTTGTTTTGGAATTGCTTTCCTCCCGGGTTGTGTTATTTTTCTCTTGACTGCTGGGGATGTCTTTGGAACTAATTACTTACCTGCTGGGGTAATGCTGCCGGGGAAAATCTTCTTTATTTCCTCCTTTTCTACTTCCTTCAGAACCTTTATTCTCTCTCGAGATCGCTGGGGATTGAAGTGTCATCAGCTGGGGATTACCCTGTCGGGGATCCCCTTTCCTTCTTCCTCTTTCCAAACCTCCTTCGGGGCTCGCGCTTCGCTCCCTTGAAAACTTGTAGGATATAATGCTGCCGGTGAAATCTCGAAATCAGTGTTTCATTTTCCGAGGACTGCTGAGGGTGATACCGGCTTCTTGCCTTTCTGAACGCAAGCTTCCTCGTCTTGTCCTGTCTGTTGGGGGTATAATTTCATCTATCACAGCTTGTTGTTTTCTTTCAAATCTGCTGGGATAACCGGGTTCAAAGATCATTTCCTCGCGTTATCTAGCTTCTTTCCCTAACCAAGTATTTGGTTTCGAGAAAATTTTCGCAACAGGAGAAAATTTTCTGCCCCAGTTTGTGAATCTTCTTCGTGGCATGCTTTGCTGCTGACAACCCCTTTTTTCCCGTTTCAAATCAAAGAAAAATTGGTTAGTTTTAAAATGTGGTGGCTGGTTGTGGTGCTCCTGCTGGGGATTGTTCTCCTCCTCTTTCCCTGCTCTGTGTTTCATTATCAGAACTTGCTGGGGATGTTATTATTTGACGATACTCATGCTGGGGATGGGTTTTTCCATTTATCCCTTCCCCGTTCTGTGTTTCTCAACTTGCTGGGGGTTATTTTGTTGAAGATGAGATTTCCTTTCTTCCTTTACCACTCTGTGTTGTCCGACCACCTCGAAACTTGCTGAAGATAACACTGCCGGTAGATTTTCATTTCCTCAAAATTGGTGTTTCACTCTTCTTGAAGGTTGTTGAGGATGACACTAGTTCGAAGACCATTTCCCTTAAGACTTTCCTTCTTCCCCAAGTGGGTATTGACTTCCGGAAAATTTTCAAACTGAAAAGAAAATTTTCTGCCCCAGTTTAATAATCTTCTTCGCACCCTACTTCTCTGCCGTCAATGGCATTTCCTTGCTTTGCATAATAATTGGAAAGTTGGTGGCAAGTTTTGAAGTCATTTCTCACTTGTTCTGACTAGACAGACCTTGATTGGGAATTTTTGATAAAAATGAGAAAGATAAAAAGAAACAAAATAGAAGACAAAGGAAAAAGAAAATGACTCTCTAGCAAAAAAAAAAAAAATATCTACAAAACTTATCAAACGCGAATACCAACTCCACTGGTCATGACATGCACATATGGTCTATCCTTCATCGTTAATTTCCTTTCACGATTTCTGTCTCGTGATTTCCATCTGATTATCACATTTATTCGACTTGTAGTGCCCGAAGGGTTTTCACTTTCCAGCCTCTCTCATTTTGATTTTCTCTCAGCTTTCGTCGCCTTATGGTGCCTGTGAAGGTTTTCACCGGTAAGACTCTCTCATTTGTATCACTTTTAGCTGGGTATTGGGGTGTCATTGCTAAGACTCTCTCGTGTTTCCTTCATGCTGGGAATCAGAGTCTTTTCTGCCGTGAATCAGAGTGTTATATTCTGATAGGACTCTCTCACTCACTTGAAGTGGCATCTTTTGAAGACTGATCAGAAGGTCTTTCTTTGGACCGTAATGTGGGATTTGGATAGGGCTAGAAAGAAAGGGTATTGAAGGCTCAAAACAAAATCAATTTTGGGTTCAAAATTTACAACCTTCGGACCTAAATTTATTTATAATCAACACAATTTTTCTTTGCCCCGGTTTTTTACTTGGGGATTTTTTATTTCTTTATTTACACTATGACTGAGCTGTGAAGCGCCTACGTATCCTCTTTAAGGAATCAGGTCATTTTTTTTTTTTTTTTTTTTTTTTTTTTTTTTTTTTTTTTTTTTTTTTTTTTTTTTCACACATTTTTCTTTTTCTTTTCTTTATCTCTTTTTGTTGTTTTCTTTTTCTTTACTTTTCTTTGTCCCTTTCTTCTTTTGCCTTTCAAACTTGTGTTTCTAGTCTTTGCAACTAATTCCGAAGGAGGGGATGAAAAAATTTAAAATAAGGCTCAAAGGGTTGACGATGGATAAAGTGTTTAGATAGCAGAACAAAATGCCTTCGTCATTCCAATCTTCAAAACATGCCAAGTGTAAACAACACAATTAACATTCGTCATATCTTTAAAGCACATTTGGACAACACTCTCATTTTCATTATTGTGAATGACCCCACGTCGATTTGGCCAGCTTGCCTTTAACTGTTTCCTTTTTAGTTGCCCTGGTTTCACATGACTCGGGATCCAAATAATCTCAAATTGTTTTTATTTCCTTTGAATGACCCGATCATCTTCCAATTGCTTCATGATTAACTTTTAGAATTAAGCCACAATTATGTGTGCGCATGTCATGTCACTAGATTCGGCGTTTGAGCACAAGACAAATCTAAAGGGTAAACAGAACTAAACAGATAAAATGACCGGAAGTAGCAAAAGACCGAAAGCTTCATTAAACTAATGACGAAATGGTTCAATGATAAAACAAGCAAAACAAACTAGAGTACAGCCCTGAAACAAAACTGGGCAGGACCAAAGCAAACCGCTAGGACAAAAGGGTTTGACCACAAGAAAACCCTGAAAATAACTCGGACAACAAAAATGACCACAAAAACGAACCACCAAAGCTCCATCTAGCTGACCAAAAGATGGAGTATCTTCCCAATTTCCAAGCACAACATTTTAGCCACTAAGTTCTGCATCAATATTGCCAAGGTTGCCAACTGCTTCAACATTTTTAGCTCCAGTCGGTACACCCCCCAGGGGATTTGTGTGTCCCATGTCATCATCATCGACCACAATCAACCACCCTTTTTGAATCATTCTTTCTATTTCCTTTTTCAAGGTACGACAACTCTCAATATCGTGCCCTCTGACATTGGAATGGTATGCACATCGTGCAGTAGGATCGAAGCTTCTTGCACGTGGATCGGGAGTGTATTCGGGGAGCGGCGTAATCAGGCCGACATGTTTTAACTTTTCAAACAGACTTGCATAGGACTCTCCGATAGGGGTGAGCGCCTTTTCTCGCTTCAGCAACCTTTCCTCCCTAAACGCCTTATTTGGCTTGAAACCTGACCCGGGGGGTTTCCGGTATGTTCGTGGGGGTTGGTAAGCCTTTTGTGGAGCTGGGTACCTGGAAGGTGAAGTACGATTTTGGTTGTCCCGGGGAGAGTAGTGGTGTTGGGGACGGGAGTAGCGTTGTGAAAACATAGTTGGGGGACGAGTAATTGAGTTACTCGAATGGCTGGAGAAGTTGTGATAGGCGGGTATATACGGAGAGTGCGGGAGATCATCTGGCATCGGGTTCATGGTACGGGTAAGGACAGAGTCCAGGAAGCTAGGTGGTGGCGGAGGTGGTGCTTTTCCATCCATCCACGCCCGATACATATCAGCCACGTGTTGTCTCAATATCTTGACCTCCTCTACTAACCCGTGGTTCCGTTCAACCAGTTGTTGTCGGGTATCGGTGTCAACCCACTCAGTCTTGGGATTCACTGCCATTGTCCTCTGACTTTGTTACAGGGAAGAGTTATTTTAGAACCACAACCAACCACCTTTCTGGAAATGGACACAACAAAGCGGAGTCATCATGTTAGCGTTAGGCCATTTGACAGGTAGGTAAACGCACATTAGGGATGCAATGAACCTAGGCAGTTAAACCTTTCTATCATGCATTTGCTTCAGTTTCATGCGTTATTCCACGTATCATGACCCCGCATGAATCAGACCGAGCGTAGTTCTTGCAAATTAATGCAAGAAATAAAGATATGTTTATTTGATTTTTTTTTTTTTTTTTTGAAGGAAAAATTACAGAAACCGACTACAAACTTGAAAAACTTTCACATTTTGTATCGGAGATTTCTACAAAAAATAAGAATATTTTTGGCGTCAATTATGACTATTTCTACAAAATTGGCCACATAATGGCTTATTTGACAAAATGACTATTTTTGCAAAATTTATTTAAGAAAGATAAACTTGAAATTTTTTTTTTTATCTTGTGGCTCATGGGGCATCGTTCGACATCACCATAAACCAACACAAGACTATTTTTCATAAATTGGCCATGTAATGGCTTATTTAGACAAAGTGGCTCTTTTTGCAAAATTTTATTTAAGAAGATGCAAATTCAAAATTTTTTATCCCTGGGGCCTATGGGGCATCGTTCAGCTCCGACACAGGCCAACACAAGACTGAGGAATTAAAAATGCAAAAAATATGGCTATTTTAGCAAAATTCCGGCCATGTAATGGCTTATTTGACAAAGTGGTTATTTTTGTAAAGTTGAGTGATGACTCAAAACTTGATTTTTTTGCGGATACAACCTTTCGACATTTCCGCGAGGGAATATTTCCAGGCTGTGTCCAAAATTATTTACAAATGACTCAAAGTGGCTATTCTTGCAAAAACAGCCTTCCGGTGTCTTTTCGAGGGACATTCGGCTTATTTTAAGCAAGAATAGCATCACCCGACTTATTTATAACAAAATCAAAAATTTGACATTTTTTTTGGTTATTTTTTGCAAACGGGGTGTGAACCCGAACTTGATTTTTGCGGCTATGGCCTTGTAACATTTCCCCAAAGAATATTTCAAGGCTGCGGCTGCAAATTATTAAAAATGATTCAAAGTGGCTATTTTTGCAAAAAACAGCCTTCCGGCGTCCTTTCGGAAAAAACGGCATCACTTTGATTTTATTGACAAAATTAATCACACACATTTTTTTTTAATTTTTTAAAGGGGTGGTTGAACCCGATGAGGGTTGCCTACGTATCTCGCCTAGTGGTGAGAATCAAACCAGCGTAGTTCGGTCAAACAAACTACATCTGTAAAGGAAACAAACTATTTATTATTTTTTCACACATTTTTTTTTTTTTTTTTTTTAAGTTTAAAACAAAAATTTTTTTTCTTTTTTTTTTTTTTTTTTTTATTTAAGTAAAAAAAAACAAACTATTTTGAAATCACATATTTTTTTATTTTACAACAAACGTTTTTTTTCTTTTTTTTAAGTAAAAAAAACAAACTATTTTGAAACTATTTTTTTATTTTATTTTAATCACACATTTTTTTTTATAACAAACATTTTTTTCTTTTTAATTAAAAAAACAAACTATTTTTGTTTCTTCATTTTTCTCAATATAAAAAAAAATGGTTAGCCTGCAAATCTGAAGCAAATATATGCGTAAAACACACAGGATGCAGCAGGATGGTCTTTTCATTTCAGGTCACCTGTCCTAGACGGACCCAACCCCTGTGTTGAGTCCCCTAAGTCAAATGCAACATGATGCAAATAAACGTTCCTACTAGGGATCCGGCATGAAGCTTTGTTATTCTAGGTTTAAAAACCCGGGTTTATTGTTCTAGACCTGGCTTACCCGAACGGACAACTCGAGCCGAGGAGGAGGCAGCAACCCGGGAATACAGAAGCTTCACCGGTTTTGCAACTTATCCAAACCTCGTTCTAAGGTGGGAATTAGACACTATACGGAAAAGAAGTCACACGAAGTGCACCCTTCTTCATGATTTAGAAGACTCAGAGAGGAGATTGGTTTCGGCACAATTTATATGTACAGTTCAAAAAATATCAAAGCGATAAAAATATCATTTTGCACATTAATACAAACATATAATAAAATCGGATAATAAATAAGCCAAATACAACAATTATTCCAAGCTCGAATTCTTAAACCCTGAACCAGTGGTTCTAAAGATATCCCCAGCAGAGTCGCCAGAGCTGTCACACCTCTTTTTTACGCACCCGTAAGGATGCAAAGGAGTTTTTCCAATTAAAGGACAATCGAAACGGGATTTATTTAATTAATTCAGAGTCGCCACTTGGGAGATTTATGGTGTCCCAAGTCACCGGTTGAATCCCGAATCGAGGAAAAGAATGACTCTGTTTAACAGTCCGCGAACCAGAAATTCGGATAAGGAATTCTATTAACCCGGGAGAAGGTATTAGGCATTCCCGAATTCCGTGGTTCTAGCACGGTCGCTCCACTGTCGTGTTTGGCTTATCTATCTGCTTTTTACAATTATGTACTTAGTGCAAGTTAATACCCCTTTACCGCTTTTATTATTGGTTATGATTTACGAAAGAGAAAGTTGTTTAAAAATATGCTTTCGAATCACGTCACATGAAATGCACCCGGATCCTCAACATATTCTTATTCAACATTTCGGGGTTTGGATTTGGGTCACATGAAATGCGCACCCGTATTTAAAAAAGGGTAAGACTAAAATATGCCCGGATCGACTACTTATTTACACTGTTGAGAAAAGCGTGGTATTCGTTAAGAAACGACGCATCTCGAAATCTAAGTATTATTATGTACATTTATGATGACTATGTGATTAGTGTAACTGTTGGGCGAGGCGTACCTTCGATTCAAATCTAAAGCGAACTACATCCCACTGTATTTTACTTAAGAGTTGATTCCAAATTACTTAAAGCTTGCGACGAACCACATCACATGAAATGCGCCTGTGGTTCTTAACATGCTTTGTTTACTCTTGCCCGAAATTGGGGTCGGGTCGCATGAAATGCACCCCCGACTCTTTTTAATCTAATTATGTCATTCCGTTGAGTAACAACTCCCTATCTAATCTTGCTTATAACATAAGGTCTATCATTTAACAGGTTTGGAGATTACACACGTGAGTAAGGAAGATTGAATAGAGATACGAAGACCAATTCTGGTTTACATGCTTATCTAACGACGATGTATCTTTGGCCTAGCTACGCTTTTCCATAACCAAGACTAACAATACAAGCTTAATTGGAGAATAACAGAATGTAATTGAACATAAGACGACTACATGTTTCAATAGACTTTATGCATAAGCTTCAAACTTCATTCTTGTCGAACCAAGGAACTACAATAAAAGAGGTGTGTACCTGGAATGCGGAAGAACAAGGGAAAGTGAGCGATGGCGATGCAGCGACAGCAACAAGAAACAGTAACAGGTGCAGCAACAATCAAAGACCAATAACGACCAACAGTAAACCAATAGCAACAACAACCAGTGAACCACTCAGCTAAATACACCAGTAGCAAACTACAAACCAGCCTCAACCATACTGAACCAGCAACAACAATGACTAAGCAATAACAACCAAAGCAAATCAAGAGCTACCCAAGTCAAATGTAACAGCAGCGACCAAGACAGTGGCAACAACTACACACCAGTGGCAGCAATACTTAAACAATAGAAGAGCCAGCACTGTGTTGGACCAAGCAGCAACACAGACACAACAACAAACACAAATGACCACCAGTAGCAACCTCAACACAGCAACAACCCGGCCAAGCAGCAACCAAACGACCAAACAGCAACACCACAGACCACAAACAGCAATAGAAAATCCAGGCAGCAACAAATGAACAATGGCAGCAACACAAACGACCAAACAACCACCAAATGCACACTGCCAACAACAACAATACACAAACACAACACTCGAAAGCCTAATAGCTCAGCCACTGCATCAAAGCTCACAAAACAGTGACCCAGGAACTAATGAAACAGTTTCTCTGTATCTTTATATTTATTCTTCTCCAGGTTTACTGTTTTGCTCTCCTAGATGCTCTCAAATTTATCACTGTCTATGCCTCTTTTGTTACTCTCAGTCTGCTCCTCTCAAGTGTATGTATGAAAATGCCTATCAATGTATGAATATGCTACTGTTTTTGCTTCTCCAGGATACTCTCAAGTCTGTCTCTATAATGTGTGTGTATGAATATCCCTCAATCCTATATTGATGCTATATTTATAGCTCACAGCCCCTCCAGAACACCTGCCCCTAAGGTTACCCCCTACCCTGGCTTCCCAACCCATCATATTCCCTGCACACCCCACTAACTACTGTCCAAAGATGGACTCAAGCCTTAAACAATAAGCTTGGCAGTGTTCAGTGGATACCCTGCTGTGCTCAGTTCCACTAACCCTTTGTATGGGTGTGTGATTAAACAATTATACTATTAACTACACCCAATTATCCCTTTAATCTGAATCAAACAGTAACCAACCCTATACCAGTGAATTGCATCAGGCAGATTCAAGGGATTAATGTTACGAACTATTTGACGACTTTAATCACATTGGACTCATGATTCATTCTAACTACTAAAAATAGAGGAATTGGCCAAATAAAAGGCCTCAAAGGAGGATGACAGGTCGACTGTTATGAAAAATTAGAAGCATGCTAGATGAGAATTGAAACAATGAATAAAACAAATACACATATTCACACAATCGAATTAAAACAAACAAAGAAGGAATGAATACCTCAAAGAAAACTGCCGACCCAAGCTTTGAACAAAATGTGGAATTATTGAAGCCAAACGGGCTTTAATCGAGATGTTCTCGATTGAGAACACCTAGACTAAAGTCCCTTGGACTTCAATTGCGGCTGAACCGGCTCGAATTGGGTTTCTCCAAAATTAGGGTTCTTGGGCTCGGATTTGGGGCTTTGGTATTTTTGGTTAGATTCGAAGCAAACCAATGCCGGCGGGGGTACGAGGGAGGTGTGGGGAGACCGTGGTGTGAATTTGGGGTAATTTGGCATAGGTTCGAGTTTGACTCGAATCTTCAAATGAAGATTCGAGGAGCTCCGGCAAGATTCGAGGTTAACGGAGGCCGGGATCGTGATGGGGGAGGTAAGGGGAAGGTTTTGGCGTTGGTTTGGTGGTGATTGGCCTACCGGAACCGCCGTGAGGCGATTTCCGGCAGGCGGAGGAGGGCGGCGTTACACCGGGTGTTTGAGAGCTCTGAGGGAGAAGAAGGAGAGGGGGGGTCTGGCTTGGGGGGGCGGGGTATGGAGAGGAGTTTATATATGTTTTGAGTAGTTAAATCCTGATCGTTGGATCAAACCTGATCAACGATCAGGATCCTCTCACTTAAACCAAACGGCGCCGTTTGGTCAAGTCAAAGGCTGAATGTATATTAGAATTAACGGATTAATCTGGGCCGTTGGATAATAAAATCCAACGGTCCGGATCAAGCGTTACATAGGCTGAAGCTGGACGGATATTTGGGCTGGATCAGAAGCAATCCGTTTGGGCCTGGCTTTTAGATTGAAATTGGCCCAGATCGGATATTATATGTGTATGTGTATATATATATATATATATGTATATATATATGTATATATATACATATATATATATATATACACACATATGCATATACTAACCTATAACACCGCTATTTTTTACTACAATTAACGCACACAATTACATATCACTCAAAAAATGTGAATCACATGACTTCGATATCAAACACTGAAAATGCAAAGCCTAGCGTATATTTTTTGTATTTTTAATTTAAATAAATAAACGTGCACACAAAAGATAAAAATAACACAAAATCACACAAATCATGCCCAACACGAAACTATTTTTTACTTTTGAATTTTCTGGGAGTACTTCTCGAGTAAGGCAAAAATCACGTGCTCACACATAACTCGGGAGAGAATGCATAATTAGGAAATTCTTGAATAACACCACTCCCAGAGTATATGAGGGATCAATAACCGAGAGTTTAAAGGTAAGATTATGGATAACGAAGCGTTGGGTGCGATCTGAAGTGAGTTGTATTAAAAGCTATCTAGTGTATCTGTCATGACCCCAATCCCGGTCGTGATGGCGCCCAACACAACTGCTAGGCAAGCCCGACCATTTACACTCTCATCCCGAGCATGAAGCTCAAATCAATTACCTGAATATTTATGTCAACAATAAAGCATAACTGTATAACCACCCCAGAGATCTAGGGTCACGAGTCTGGAGCCTCTAAACAAGATCGGATAACAACATCTAGACCAAATACTAAAGTCTGAATAATTTATATACAAAGGAAAAATAGAATAAGAAGAGAAGCCAGGTTCTGCGAACGCCAGCAGCTACCTCAACAACTCGGATAAATACTGATAAAAGTTGGAGTGCTCATATATCCTTCCTATGTACCTGAATCCGCACACAAAGGTGCAGGGAGTAGGGGTGAGTACTAAGTACTCAGTGAGTAATAAATATATAAAAGCAACTGAAAGAAGGAAATCCACAGAATACCACAATATGAAGCTAACTACAGTCCGAATCTCCTACGAACTAGTATCAACAGTACAATACATCTACCACAGAATAATTTAACAAATAAAGATGCAATGCAATGCACATAACCGCTACGGCGTGTAGCCCAATCCATTTAACGTCGACGGCGCTCACTGGGGGTGTGTACAGACTCCGGAGGGCTCCTACAGCCCAAGCGCAATACTGCTGCGGCGTGCAGCCCGATCCTCATATCAACCGCTGTGGCGTGCAGCCCGATCCTCATATAAACCGCTGCGGCGTGCAGCCCGATCCATCCTCAGTCCACATAAATCGGATAAGTCACAAAAACATTTTATTTTTCTTAATTCCAGTTCCCAGTTCATAATTTATGAAAAATACTTTAACTTTTATTTAATTTGCAAAAACCGGTGACTTAACATTTCAATAGTGTGATTTCAAATTCCAGGACCGAGATCAATGATTAAGCAAGTATAGCTATCACATAAATACTATCCCCTAGGGATACTACATGTCGGCACAAGGCCCCAAACAAGGCTTACAGCCCACAAATATGTCAAACACAGCGTATTTCCAACACTAATAGCATATTTTCCGTATTCGGGATGGACCAAGTCTCAATCCCCAGTCACAATCAGTCCCGCACCTGCCACGGGGTGCGAGCCACGCCCTACTAGCGTCACAATGTGCTAAGCCGGGGTTTCGAACCCTCAAGCTACCATATACACAAACTACTCACCTCTAGCCGGCCGTAGACTCGTCCGCGATACCTTTTCCCTTCAAATTTGCCACCTCGTGCGTAGAATCTAGTCAAACACAACAATTATATTAAATACGGGTCAAAGAAACATAACCCAATTTAATTTATACGAAATACGCAATAATACACCAAGTTGGTAAAACCCGGACCCCGGGTCCGCTTCTTGAAAAATTCCGAAATTCATACCAACAGATTCCTCGTCTCTCCACGAGTCCGTGCATATAAAATTTATCGAAATCGGAGTTCGAATGGCCTTTCAAAACCCAAAAATTTGTTTTCATGATTTAGGCCCTAGTTCTTCACAAATTCTACCAATTTTGGGAATTTTGGTGTTTATTCTAGCATAAAATCATGTTTTTGAGTCAAGAAACTTACCTCCAGCGATTACCCATTGATTTCTCTCTTAAAAATCACCTCAGAAGCTTCTTCCCATTCCAAAATTGGAAGAAAACTCGATCTGCTCGTTCTAGGTATACTGTTCACGCATTTAACTGCTCCCAATGGATTCCTTGTGAAATTCTAATGAATTTAGGCTTTTGAATCACTCCATTTGACCTTATAATGAAGGAGATATGTAGGTTTTAAGATTTGCAAATAGTGCAGGTTTTTAATACGCCGTCAGGGGCAGTTTCGTCATTAACCTGAAAATCTGGGCAACCTTAGTAAAATAGCCATAAAATCCTCATACGATGTCCAAATTCGATGACTCTTTTTGCTACGGGTCCGTAATTACGATACGGATCTAGTTCTTCATTCAAAACAATAATCCAATCTCATTCGTTCAATATGATATCATTTATGCTTGAAGAAATGATGTCGAAGCATAAGAAAAACGAGCATAACGCAACTCAAACCTATCTGAAACTCACCCGAGCTACTCGAGACTGCATACGAACATACTAACATGCCACATATGATCATTAAAACTTAGTTTCACTCTCAAAACACCAAAACTATCATCAAAACACCAAATTTACATCGGAAGCCTAAGTTCTTCTAAAACTTCCGAAACTTGCATTTGATCTAAAACCCGACCTAAACACCTCCGAATGACTTGAAACTTTGCACAATCCAAAATCACCTAATGGAGCTACTGCAACTCTCAAAATTTCATTCCGACTCTCGGATGAAAATCTCACCGGCCATCCGGAATTCGCCAAAATTCAACCTTAGCCAATTCAAGCCTAAAACTACACCGGACCTTCAAATTCGATTCCGATTGCTCTCCTAAGTCATACATGATCCCCAGAAACTAGTCGAATCATTAGAATTCAATTCTGAGCTGTCTAACTCATCGGTCAACCTTCAGTTGACTTTTCCAACCTATTTTTCTCAAAAAGAGGTTTATGGCCTCATTTTTATCTAAATTTCTTCCGATTTGCTTCTAACTTTCCGAACACATATAAATTAGCATATTGAAGTGTTAAATGAAGACAACGGGGCGATAACTCCCATAACGACGGGTCAGGTCGTTACATTCTCCCCAACTTAAACATACGCTCGTCCTCGAGCGTACCCAAAGTTGTACTAGAAGCAACCCAATAGCTGAATGACCTTGACAAACATATATTTGGGGTATTACCACGTCACCCTATCTATCATAAGTCCGATAACGCAATATAGCTGAACTTCCACAGTCCATCTGGAACATAGACCACATTGCACTTTCCAAAATCATATAACAAATCTAACTCCCATGTCTATACTCAGAATACACCCGAACCAACTGTAATAGCCCATACTCACCACTCCGAGTGAGATCTTTTGGTGTACCAAACAACCCAATCACTCGAGACGATGCCCTCTAATCACCACAATTTCCCACGATAACCAGTTACTACTGAAAAACCTTTCTCGTTAGCTAAAGTCTTATTCCAACACCTTCATGTATTGCCCACGACAATCGAACACACGATATATCGAATCCATCTCTCAGGTCATCCATTCATGGATTCATCCCTCTTTTAACTAATACCACCATAGATTTCGGAGCCAAACCTCGATATTACCTTTCTAACCAGCTTAAACCACATATGCCCGCACTCATTACTAGCTCCAACGATCATTTCGATTATAACACACCGCACGGGTTGTATGACACCTTAACACCGGCCTAAGCCATAATGAGCACAACACAGGCTCCAATAAGAAATGCTTGAACATACTCAAATCATGACAACTACCTCAAACAAGGAGCTGTAATTCAAATTCCTCAATATCGTCACAACACATAACTGAGATCTTGTCTCACATCATAGAATTAGAGTACTTGAATCCTCCTCGAAAGGTCATAACTTCACGTGGCCTTGCCACGACTCATGATTCCATCCAAACACTATTACTCCCGAAGCACCTCAAGTCACCATGCTCAAAACAGTCAGCCACGCACAGATTTAGGTCTGAACTCAAGCAATCAATCTCACCAACGGTGAAACAATTAATATACGCCATCAAATATTGTAAGGACATAACCGATGCGCCAGTCGCCGAGCGACACCTAACATTGACTTTCCTCAGAGACTAGGAAGTATTGTACACAAGGTAACATATAAAAAACTATTCTCCTCATCACACTGTTCCGGCATGCAACCTACTCAAAATAACATACCCGTGGCGGCGTGCCACCCGATCCAAATAACCCGTGGCGGCGTGCCACCCGATCCACGCGAAAATCTCGCAAAAAGAAATGCACACCGAGTCAAATTGATCATTACAATAAACATATATAGCCTCAAGCTCGACCATAAGAAATGCATCCGACAAAGTTCCCCAATACCGGAACTGAATCAATGTTAGAAACCTCTGCACTGATATCCGCCACGAAGGCCCAATTGACAAAGCAATACCTACCAGCCGTCCGCTGGTCCTGGGTACAACTACCCTGCTGGAGCATACTCTGATGCACTCTGCTAAGCCATTTGTGCCATTTCCGACATAGTCCATATTACATTAGTCTAGACGACCTAACTTATGACAATCAGTTTGCAATCAAGTATCATAACCCAAATTCATCCTATCAAGCTAAGAGAGAGCCACTAGGGCTTCCAATTTCCAATGATCGTTAAATGGTGCTGATACACACGATATACAACCATTGCATAGGCAGATTACGAGGACTTCTAGTCTCCATCACCTATATAACACACATCAAGCATCCATTCATACCATGAAAGTCATTCAGAAATTTTCTATGCCATCAACAATTCAATCATCACCATCGATCCAACAAGAGAATACCACCATACCACTAGATATTATCAGTTTAAAACACCTTGTCCCATTTTGACCATATACCTTGCAAAATCACTAGAATAGCAGTATCATTTTTCCTTAATCACTAGAAAGATCGATTCTTAGATTACATGCAGTTGTCCGCGCTGCTCGTTAATTTTTGATGACTTCCCATATATTATGAACTGATCTCAAAACCTTGAACATGTTATTATCAACTTTCCATAACACATTGCATATACCATACCAGACTAAGATAACATGGAAACTTCCATCATTTTCCTACGCCGCCAACACCGACGCACTCAACTAGTCAAGGACTTTCATGATTCCATATAGAGGAAAACTCATTACACATTCCCAGCTTCGTGTACCAACAAGAAATACACTCATTTTCAAATCGCGGTAGAACACATCACAAACTCTTTCTTCCACTTCATTGCATAAGTTTAACTATCGGGACTGAGTCCCTTCTACCCACATCGAGCTACGTAACTGTCAGCACTCAGGAGCTTTGTTGCACAATATTTGCGAGTCTCATTACTTCGAACACATACCAGGAATTAATCGTACCCTTATCATACCGTTTCAGTTTATTAATAAGTTGTTCCATTTACCCAATTTCCTTTCTGATTCATCTTTAATTTAGTATTAGCCTTTACTGTAGCACTACAATAACTCCACTCATGTTACCACACGAGACTCGTACACAAGACCACACGGTCTAAAGCCCATAGGCCACTGAATACTTTCTCAATGTTTCCCAGAAGTACCACATTCTACAATACTTTATTTTGAAGAACTTCCTGCTATTTTGAATTCGTTATCATTACTCCCCAATACAGATACATAGAATCCCATCATTCAGATAACATTACACAATTCTTGATCCCTTCTAACGAAACCACCGTCTTTAGCCATATACACAATCTTAATACACCTGACTGTTACAAGCAAAATCTTGAACACCGCAAAACCATTCTCGGGCGTCATTTACCCTTATTCAATTATAATCCAACTGTGTTATTGAACATAACCACTCGTGCCTTGTTAGAACTCTGACACCGCAGAACATGATTTCATACAGATGCAGTTAGCTATCTTTCTTTTCTATACATCGAACATTCTTTACCAACAGCAGTTCAAGTCATCCTAGTATTTCTTCACATCTACGAGACACCATAACGTTTATCAGAATTTCCCAACATACTTGGAGACAGAATCAACATAGCACACAACCATGCAATTAATTAATCAATAATAACCTCCCCAACTTGGCTCGGAGCCATACATCAAAGCACTTTTAGCCGCTCATAGCATTCTTTACTCAAATGATGCTACAATGTTATCGTTTGATTAAACTCAAGTCATTTACAAGCCTTGACATAGACTTGAATCATTAGAGACCTTAACTCTTCTGCAACTCTTGCATTTATACACACACTACAATTAAGCCTACTCTCTTTAGGTGACAGAAATCTTTTCTAAGTCCCAAATTTTTCAAAAATTTTGGCAGAGTTTCCTTTGTAAATTGGCCTATCCACCTGCCAGAGAATCACCAAACTATTCTAACAATACATCCACAACTCAACAAGACATCACAATGTATTTCAACAACATTAAATCTCAATACTATACGAATCATATTATCACAATTTATACTTGAACCTGCGCTACACCGGCTCGCATCATAACACATATCAAATACCCTTCAATTACATATCCGAATCCACCCACCTATTCTGCATCAATCTAGTATTGCAGTACAACACCTTCCACCAGGATACACATAGCATAATTACTTTAGTCTTCCCGAGTCTAAACTCATTTTACTACACGTAAGGCACTTTACCTTCCAACTAAGAGATATGATAAATATTCACCACGCCCATAGCTCGGGGCTACACAACAGATTACAATAAGGATTTAACACCTGACAGCTCGTACATTATTAAGCTGCCATTTCCACAGTTAGGAACAATACCGATCACACGAAATTTCATAATACCAGTTTGTAAAATCAGCACTTTGGTGCTCATGTCATAGACAAAGATATGGCCTCAAGTCCTCCCGACTGGCCCAACATGAACTCGTAGAGATTATATCTCCCCCCTCGATCAGGGAATCACAAGCCCTCAAGGCAATTATATTACTGAGCGTACATAGATGTCTGGAAGGAATTTAAAAGATTATATCTCAAGTTGAATCAAGTACGCACGATAAGAATTCCAAGAAATGTGAAGTGTTTCCTAAAGGTTTGCAGCCTCCCGAGGATAAATACAGGCGTCCCCGTACCGATCCACGAGACTCTACCAACCGGCTCAAGACTCATGAGGCCTAGTAACCTAGGCTCTGATACCAACTTGTCACGACCCCAATCCCGGTCGTGATGGCGCCCAACACAACCGCTAGGCAAGCCCGACCATTTACACTCTCATCCCGAGCATGAAGCTCAAATCATTTACCTGAATATTTATGTCAACAATAAAGCATAACTGTATAACCACCCCAGAGATCTAGGGTCACGAGTCTGGAGCCTCTAAACAAGATCGGATAACAACATCTAGACCAAATACTAAAGTCTGAATAATTTATATACAAAGGAAAAATAGAATAAGAAGAGAAGCTAGGTTCTGCGAACGCCAGCAGCTACCTCAGCAACTCGGATATATACTGATAAAAGCTGGAGTGCTCGTCTATCCCTCCTGTGTACCTGAATCTACACATGAAGGTGCATGGAGTAGGGGTGAGTACTAAGTACTCGGTGAGTAATAAATATATAAAAGCAGCTGAAAGAAGGAAATCCACAGAATACCACAGTATGAAGCTAACTACAGTCCAAATCTCCTACGAACTAGCATCAACAGTACAATACAGCTACCACAGAATAATTTAACAAATAAAGATGCAATGCAATGCACATAACCGCTATGGCGTGTAGCCCGATCCATTTAACGTCGACGGCGCTCACTGGGGGTGTGTACAGACTCCGGAGGGGCTCCTACAGCCCAAGCGCAATAATGCTGCGGCGTGCGGCCCGATCCTCATATCAACCGCTGCGGCGTGCAGCCCGATCCTCTTTTAAACCGCTGCGGTGTGCAGCCCGATCCATCCTCAGTCCACATAAATCAGATAAGTCACAAAAACAGTTCATTTTTCTTAATTCCAGTTCCCAGTTCATAATTTATGAAAAGTACTTTAACATTTATTTAATTTGCAAAAACCGGTGACTTAACATTTCAATAGTGTGATTTCAAATTCCAGGACTGAGATCAATGATTAAGCAAGTATATCTATCACATAAATACTATCCCCTAGGGATACTACAGGTCGGCACAAGGCCCCAAACAAGGCTTACAGCCCACAAATATGTCAAACACAGCATATTTCCATCCCTAATAGCATATTATCCATAACCCGGATGGACCAAGTCTCAATCCCCAGTCACAATCAATCCCGCACCTGCCACGGGGTGCGAGCCACGCCTACTAGCGTCACAATGTGCTAAGCTGGGGTTTTTGAACCAGGCTGCCATATACACAAACTACTCACCTCTAGCCGGCCGTAGACTCGTCCGCGATACCTTTTCCCTTCAAATTTGCCACCTCGTGCGTAGAATCTAGTCAAACACAACAATTATATTAAATACGGGTCAAAGAAACATAACCCAATTCAATTTATACGAAATACGCAATAATACACCAAGTTGGTAAAACCCGGACCCCGGGTCCGCTTCTTGAAAAATTCCGAAATTCATACCAACAGATTCCCCGTCTCTCCACGAGTCCGTGCATATAAAATTTATCGAAATCGGAGTTCGAATGGCCTTTCAAAACCCAAAAATCCGTTTTCATGATTTAGGCCCTAGTTCTTCACAAATTCTACCAATTTTAGGAATTTTGGTGTTTATTCTAGCATAAAATCATGTTTTTGAGTCAAGAAACTTACCTCCAGCGATTACCCATTGATTTCTCTCTTAAAAATCACCTCAGAAGCTTCTTCCCATTCCAAAATTGGAAGAAAACTCGATCTGCTCGTTCTAGGTATACTGTTCACGCATTTAACTGCTCCCAATGGATTCCTTGTGAAATTCTAATGAATTTAGGCTTTTGAATCACTCCATTTGACCTTATAATGAAGGAGATATGTAGGTTTTAAGATTTGCAAATAGTGCAGGTTTTTAATACGCCGTCAGGGGCAGTTTCGTCATTAACCTGAAAATCTGGGCAACCTTAGTAAAATAGCCATAAAATCCTCATACGATGTCCAAATTCGATGACTCTTTTTGCTACGGGTCCGTAATTACGATACGGATCTAGTTCTTCATTCAAAACAATAATCCAATCTCATTCGTTCAATATGATATCATTTATGCTTGAAGAAATGATGTCGAAGCATAAGAAAAACGAGCATAACGCAACTCAAACCTATCTGAAACTCACCCGAGCTACTCGAGACTGCATACGAACATACTAACATGCCACATATGATCATTCAAACTTAGTTTCACTCTCAAAACACCAAAACTATCATCAAAACACCAAATTTACATCGGAAGCCTAAGTTCTTCTAAAACTTCCGAAACTTGCATTTGATCTAAAACCCGACCTAAACACCTCCGAATGACTTGAAACTTTGCACAATCCAAAATCACCTAATGGAGCTACTGCAACTCTCAAAATTTCATTCCGACTCTCGGATGAAAATCTCACCGGCCATCCGGAATTCGCCAAAATTCAACCTTAGCCAATTCAAGCCTAAAACTACACCGGACCTTCAAATTCGATTCCGATTGCTCTCCTAAGTCATACATGATCCCCAGAAACTAGTCGAATCATTAGAATTCAATTCCGAGCTGTCTAACTCATCGGTCAACCTTCAGTTGACTTTTCCAACCTATTTTTCTCATAAAGAGGTTTATGGCCTCATTTTTATCTAAATTTCTTCCGATTTGCTTCTAACTTTCCGAACACATATAAATTAGCATATTGAAGTGTTAAATGAAGACAACGGGGCGATAACTCCCATAACGACGGGTCAGGTCGTTACAGTATCTCGGGAGAGTGCGTCTAGTAAATTGTCGTAATTACTCGGGAGAGATTTACGGTAATAAGAGTTCTCATGATTGGTAGAGAATACTTAGGCGAACTTATAGAAGACATAATGGGAATGATTCCGACAATTGGGAAAATCATAACTCTAGACCTCCTTAATTTTGTCTCTAACCCTTAGTATATTTAGTTGTTAATTTAGTAGTTTAATTTGTTAGTTAATTAGTTAAACACAAGAATCTAAGTATCTATAAGCTAGGAATTGTTCAAGCTTGTCTTCTTGGTGATAGGGAACAACTGTAGCTAAACCTTAGTTCTCTGTGAGATTCAACTCCGAACTTGTAAACCGGATTATATTTGCAGCGACCGCATTGTCCTTTTTAGAAGGCATAGTTGGGCATGATCAAATACTTGTCGTTGGAGGTGGAGGGAGTGGTTGCACTTTTCTTCCGCCGGTTGTATAGTGCAAATCCTTGGATTTTATGCAGTTGCTTTATGGGCGGGCTTGTGGAGGATGTTGTTTAGCATGTCAGTTAGTATAATTTGAGGAGATCGTTTTACAGTTAGGGGTGTATCCTCCGTCGCAAATGTGGATGCTCCCTTACCAAGAGATTTTGTGATGCTGCAATGAGGAGGCGGTGACCCATGTCGCCTATGGAAGGCATTGGGCATTGCGCCTTCGTCTGATGCTTTGCAGCTTTCATTTATGACATTCATGAGGTTATCTGGGAGGTCATTGATTATTCTCGCTCTTTTTTTGGCTACCTGCCATGTTCTGTACGTACAAAGAAAGGAGATTTTTTTTTGTCTTTCTCTTTTTTTTACGCAATAGGCTCGTGTTGACTATAGATCTAGAAGAAACTAAAATCTTAACTAAGAAGTTCTCACAAAAGACCCCAAATTATTTGACAAAGAAGTGTTACATTCGGTTAAATTTTTGGAGGTTATATAATAAATGGTTAAAACTTAGTTAATATTAATATCTCTAGATGTTATTTCGGAAAAGGAGTCCAATGTTGGATAAATCTAGTGGAGGATTGATAATATTATGCATTAACTATTCCAAAAAGTACGAGCAATAATGTAGTAATAATTAGCAATAAATAACAATAAATGACATTTAAGTAAATAGGAGGAATGATTCACCCAATAAAGTTTGAACTAGTTGATTGTTCCTCCTGACAATGATGAGTGACATGCAAATTCCAGAATGTTCGAATTATTCTCGGATCTGATAGAAAGACGTAGAATAATATGAACAAGAATCTAGATGAAAAAATAGTATTTGTATCTTTGAAATAGAGAGAGAATCTTTTATCAAAAGTATGTTATTGTCAAATAAATGTCACATGCCCTACAAAATGTCATATGCACACTGACTCTTTTTCTATTTATACGAGACATTTACCTAACAAATCCTAATAGTACTAGTGCATAGAATACCCACTAGAGTATTCTCTTTAATATTCTATTTTTAAAAACTAGTCATTACATCTCGACCACAAATCTCGCTCCTTCCTGGACGACCATTGTTGACATCTCGACCACGAATCATGCTGCTTCCTAATCGATCTCGACTGACTATTTCCTTACTATTATCTTACCCTAAATATTCTAGGGTGGATTTTGACCTATACATATAACATAAGAATTTCTTTTATCCTTACCATTTAAATTTAGATTCTTGATTAATCTAAAGTTTAGATATTATTGTTAATTTTTATTATGCTGTGTGTCATGTGTAGTTATTTTTAAAACAAAAAGTTAATATGCTGCAAAGTTACACCCTGCCTCCTCAAAATTTCCTAGCTTTCAGGAAGACTAAAATCACTATTTTTATGGTTGATGCTAATGTTTTTATATTAACATTTAGCACAGAGCAATCAATTACATGACCTAAATAGATCATGTGTATAACTTATGCTAGACTTTTAATTTTTGGAATGTTGAAAATATTTTCACACATCCACTAATAATAATATTATAAGTGCCTTGCACATATGAGTTTGGTTAGTGGTAAATGGCGCAACACATAATATGTAGATTAAGCATATTCGTCGAGTTTCAAATCGTGCGATACTGTCTCTCAGAGATTTCTTTGTCATAACAAGCGAAACTCCATACGATTTCCATAATGTATTAAAAATTATAATTTATTAATTTAATTAAATTTTAAGCAATGAATTTCCAATCAAACCTAATATTGTACTATTATATAAGTTAAATTAACATTTTAATTCATTAATCATTTAAAAATAGAGCTAGAACTACAAATATAGAAAAGACTAAAGTCTCAAGGTATAAAAATAAGACAACGAGTGGTAAGGAATACGACATGTGATGTATGAAATTAATCATATTCGTCAAGTTTCAACCGATGCATCACTCACCATGAGACTACAAAAGAACTCATATGATTTTCATAATTTGCCAAAAATTACTATAATTTATTCAATTATGTCAAAATTAAGCAATGATTTTCCTATCAAAACTAATACTACTATACTGTTATATAAGTTAAATTAATATTTTAACTCTGTAATATCAAACAAACCATTTAAAAATGGAACTAGAACTACAAACATAACAACAACAACTACCCAGTATGTTCCCACAAAGTGGGGTCTGGGGAGGGTAATACGTACACAGGCCTTACCCCTACCCGAAAGGGTAGAGATGCTGTTTCCGGCCGAGACTCGGCTTAGAAAAGGAGAGAGAAAATCAACAAACAAAAACAAAACAAAACAATGTTAGTAAATCCGGGATAAAATCAAATAAATAATTATCTAAACATAAAACCAAAAGTAGAATGACATGCAGATAATACCAATCGGTTACTACCATAATAGGCACAATACAATACATTAATTAACTATAGAGATCGCTACCAAACCCCACTCAGCCCCTAACAGAAGTACTAAGAATTCTAGAAGGCCCTACCCTACAACCCTAATACTAGACCTCCAAACTTCCCTGTCGAGGGTCATGTCCTCGGAAATCCCCATTCTAGCCATATCCTGCCTAATCACCTCACCCCAATACCTCTTAGGCCTCCCTCTGCCTCGACTCGCGCCAACCACCGCTAGTCGCTCACAACTCCTCACCGGTGCATCAGGGCTTCTCCTCCGCACATGCCCAAACCACCTGAGTCTCGCTTCTCGCATCTTCTCATCCACTGGGGCCACCCCCACCTTCTCCCGAATAACTTCATTCTTAATCTTATCTAATCCGGTGAGCCCGCACATCCACCTGAGCATCCTCATCTCCGCAACTCTCATTCTCTGGACATGAGAGTTCTTCACGGGCCAACACTCCACCCCATACAACATGGCAGGTCTAACCACCGCTCTATAAAACTTCCCCTTGAGTTTCTGTGGAACTTTCTTGTCACACAAGACTCCCGATGCGAGCCTCCACTTCAACCACCCCGCTCCTATACGGTGAGTGACATCCCCGTCAATCTCTCCGTCCCCTTGAATCACTGATCCAAGATATCTGAAACTGTCCCTCTTGGCTATGACCTGAGATCCCAGCTTCACGTCCCAGCCTTCTTCGCTCGACTCGGCGCTAAACTTGCACTCTAGATATTCTGTCTTAGACCTGCTTAGTTTAAAACCCTTAGACTCGAGGGTCTGTCTCCAGGACCTCCAACCTCGCATTAACACCAGCCCTCGTCTCGTCTATCAAGACTATGTCGTCAGCAAAGAGCATACACCATGGCACATCCCCTTGAAAATGGCGAGTTAGAGCATCCATTACCAAGGCAAATAAGAGAGGGCTTAGCGCAGAGCCTTGATGTAGCCCCATAACCACCGGAAAGTGGTCCGAGTCGCCGCCCGCCGTCCTAACCCTAGTCTTGGCTCCATCATACATGTCTTTGATCACTCTGATGTAGGCTTCTGGCACGCTCTTCGCCTCCAAGCATCTCCACAGAACCTCTCTAGGGACCTTATCGTACGCCTTCTCCAAGTCGATAAACACCATATGCAGGTCCTTCCTCTTATCCCTGAACAGTTCCACCACCCTCCTCACAAGGTGGATAGCTTCTGTAGTAGAGCGACCCGGCATGAAACCAAACTGGTTCACGGATATAGATGACATCTCCCTCACCCTCGCCTCGATCACCCTCTCCCAGACCTTCATGGTGTGACTTATTAATTTGATACCCCTATAGTTGTTGCAACACCGGATATCCCCTTTGTTTTTGTACAAGGGAACCACTGTACTCCATCTCCACTCCTCCGGCATCCTCTTGGTCCTAAAGATCACGTTGAACAACCTGGACAACCACTCCACTCCTGACCTACCCATGCATTTCCAAAACTCCACCGGAAAATAAGACCACTCTAGAACTACAAACATAGAGAAGACTAAAGTCTCAAGATATAAAAATAAGACCGTTGAGCCGGAGACTGTAATTTCCCAAAAGAAAAAAAAGCTGGTGCCTTTACTTTTTCCATACAAAAACCCTAAACTAGGGTTTTTCCCGCCTTCTTCTTCCTCCCATTTCGCTGCACCAGCGAGAGGAGCACTAAAACTAGGGTTTATCCTTTGTAGTTCCGGCGAATAAAGCTGAAAAGTTGAGATTAACGAGAAACAATGGTGTCTGCAAAGAATTTGCTATCATTGATAGAATCTACCTTATTGGGACCCACCTCTCCTACACCATCGCAGCGGATTGAGCTGCTTCATGCCGTTCGTCAATCGCTTCCCACTCTCCAAAACCTCCTTTCCTATCCAGTAATCTTCTATACTTTATTTGGTCGATTTTAGTTATATATACATATTATTTTTTAACATTATCAGTTAATTTTAACTTGCGATAGCTAGTTAGTTACCGTATTCATCACGTTGTCAATTGCTGTTTATCATATGAATTTTGTCAGTATTTACCTTAAAAATACACGATTGTTTAAATATTCACTATCATTGAATTTTAACATGTAATAGCAAGTTAATTATCATATTTAGTAGTCTGCCAATAGATACTTATCATATAAGTTTGCTTGTAATTCCCTTAAAAATGAACTGATTGTGCAAATATTTTCTAAACTACCAGTTAATTTTAACCTGTGATAGGGAGTTAGTTACCTTATTTACTGCTAATTGATGCTTATCATATTAATTTACATGTGATTACCTATAAAATGGCATGACTGTGTCAATATATCTAGACTGTTGGTTCATAGAACTTTAACTCTTATTTGGTATGTTAATGTAGCTATTGAACTTAATCTTCACACTGTAAATGTACAGATTCTTTTTACACTGTCAGCGACTTTTTATTTGTGACAAGTTAGTTTCCAGTTTTACCAGATTACCCAATTAGTGCTTATGAACAGATTTACCTGTAATTACCTGATAAGTGACCGGTTTGTTTGAATATTTTTTATCACTTGACAGTAATATGGAAGAATTATTGTGAAAGAATGACTGTGTTATGTATTAAGCATGTGGATTTTTGTGTGCATAGATTTATTGAAATCAGAGTGTTCTGGATGGATACGACATGGTTTGCGAAAATTGGTAGTTTCTCAACATGCGAAGAAGTTCATTTCTATTTTTCTAAGTACTTGGTAATTTGTATAATTGCCAGGGATATTGTAATTCAGTTTTCTGAGTTTGTTTGTGTTTAATTATTGAACTTTTATAGCTTTGTCTAGAGTTCAGTGACCAAGTTCACATTTCTTCTTCTTATATGCAGCTCCCCAAACCCTCGGACCGAGTTCAAGTCCAGTCCAAAGAAGTGAGGCTTCCGGATTCTGGGCCAATCTCACTGGATGATCAGGATGTTCAAATTGTGAGTTGCATCCTGCGTTGTATTCTCTTTGTGTCCTGTGTAGTTTAATTCACGATCTTTCTTAAAGGATTCTTCTATCATTAATTTCAAATCATCATTTTCATTTGGAACATAGAACAGGACAGCCAAAACTTTTTATGCTAAGTTTACTGTTAATGGCTGCTATAAATATTTTCTGAAGAACATACTGATGTTCTCAAGTTAACTGGCCATGGAAGATAATCTTTAAGGCCATTCCACCCCCAAGAACTGCTTCTTTCACTTGGATTGCCATTCACGAAGCTTGTTTAACTCGAGACAATTTGCAGAACAGAGGCCCACCGATGTGCCTAGACATGTTTTTGATTTCAATGGGCTATGCCGGGGAGTTTACACTTGTTTGTGCTGATAGTATAGACAGTCCTTCTTCAAAGGCAGATAGTTCTAGGATGCTGTTCCTGCATGCATAATCTGGAATATCTGGCTGGAGAGAAATAAGAGGTGCTTTAATGATAGGAGGGATGGCATTTCACTTGTCATATTGATGTTTAAGAAGTCTCTGTTTATGGGGTAGGAGAGTATTGTATTTGATTTTGACTCTTTGCTAGACCTTCTGCATTCCTTCAATCTATAGAAGGATGCCCTCTTTTCTGTTGTAAGTTCTCAGTACCTTGTTGGTACTTTTTAAAATAAAATCGTATCTTTTTATAGAAAAAGAAGAAGTCTTCACTGGCCTTGCCAGACCGTGTCCTGACCTATTGCAATCCCTAATGTCAAGTCTAGTCTATGTAGGTATGAGATGAATTCAAGCAAGTTCTAAAGGATGCCTTTATTGGAGATAG
The DNA here is from genome assembly GCA_032618575.1 of Nicotiana noctiflora. Classification (NCBI taxonomy): domain Eukaryota; kingdom Viridiplantae; phylum Streptophyta; class Magnoliopsida; order Solanales; family Solanaceae; genus Nicotiana; species Nicotiana noctiflora. Next base: position 42,824 of record JASVEL010010496.1, on the reverse strand, counting down.
GGATAGGAGAAATATGATAGTAAGAGGCTGGTGGAAGAGGAAGACAGAGATTACTTAGAGTGAACTAAATAAATTATTGTGGTCACTTCTTGCTTTGTGGTTAATGTTTCCTAGATAGAGAAAAATGTAAGAATTGTATTTGTTTTACCAATCACTACTTCTATTTTTGTCTGGATTAAACTGTGTGTCCGTGTGTGTATATTTATCGATAATGGTGGAGATTTAAACATATTATAACTGCTTTGTTGCTGAAGAGGGTTCATTCTATATCTCTCTGTGCATATTTTAAATTTTTTCTCTTTTGACATTTGTTCTGGTTTAGCAAACCATTTGCATAGTCTCATCTTATGTTACTTTTAGGCCCTGAAGTTGAGTGATGATCTATATGTTACTTTTAGGCCCTGAAGTTGAGTGATGATCTACATCTTAATGAAATAGACTCTGTTCAGTTGCTTGTTTCTGCCAACCAAGAGGTATGTCATTCTCTTTACTTGTTTGTCTTGGTGTATTTTGAATTTTTTGGTAATTATTTTGCTCATTGCGATGAGTAATGTACAATTTATAGGGTTCAAGTTTGCCCAGTGATGGAATTCATTGTAAGAAGTTTGATGATAAAAGAACTAAACAGAAGTCTATAAGCTAAACATGCAGCATCGAATTTAGTATTTAAGTTGTGATGCTATTGTACTTTTTTGTGACCGTTTTGGCAACACTGCGCCCATGTGACCGTTTCCCGGCGGCGGTACACCTCTTTGTGGTAGCCGTTTTAGCAAGCAATGGCCACTATTCCAGCGACCTATTCATCAGCTTTTTTGTCATTCCTCTAAATACTTATCAAGCTACTTTAGCACGAATTCAAAACTTAATGATTTCATGAAGTTTTGCGTCCACATACTGTTGAATTTTGGGTAATTGAGAGATTCGTTTCTCTTTTTACTTAAAGAAGTATTTTATTTTCTTCCTTATAAAAAAAGCACTTTCTTTTCTCGTGCGATTATCAGCGACTATCCAACGGCAAAACTCCAGCTTCGATTTTCTTCTCGTTGATTATTCCTCAGCAATTGTACAATAATCTTTGATAAAGTATATATTGTTAGAGCCGTTTATACAAGTGATATCCAAAATGTAGAGAGCCTATTGACAGTCTAGTTTGAGGGGACATAATGACAGTCTAGAAGAGCATTGACAATATTGTGTAAATATTTTTAAAGGTTATTGTGAGAAAGCACGGGAGAAAATATTATTATTGATGTATTGACATATGTTACAATGAGCCCTATATATATATACACATAACATGTCCTACTCCTAATATATATTGGATTAGGGTTATTTATTTACTCCTATTTACATGACTATTCTAACACTTCCCCTCAAGCTGGTGTATATAAATCATATGTACCGAGCTTGTTATATATATAACTAATACGAGGACCAGTGAGGGGCTTGGTGAAAATATCAGCAAGCCGATCATTCGACTTCACAAATTTTGTAGCAATATCTCCCGAGAGTATCTTTTCTCTAACAAAGTGATAGTCAAATTCAATGTGTTTAGTTCTCTCATGGAACACCGGATTTGATGCAATATGAAGGGCAACTTGATTATTACACACAAGTTCCATCTTACTTATCTCACCAAATTTCAACTCCTTGAGCAACTGTTTGATCCAAACTAGCTCACATGTCGCCATAGCCATTGCTCCATATTCTGCTTCTGCACTAAACCGAGCAACCACATTCTGTTTCTTGCTCTTCTAAGATAGCAAATTTCCTCCTATTAAGACACAATATCCAGACGTAGAACGTCTATTAGAAGGTGATCCTGCCCAATCAGCATCTAAGTATCCAATGATCTGCCCATGGCTTCGATCCTCAAACAATAAACATTTTCCTGGAGCTGGTTTTATATACCGAAGAATGCGAACAACTGCATCCCAATGACTATCGCACGGAGAATCCATAAACTGACTCACAACACTCATAGAAAAGGAAATGTCAGGTCTTGTCACTATAAGGTAATTTAATTTACCAACCAACCATCTATATCTTGCAGGATCGCTAAGAGGCTCCCTCTGTCCTGGCATAAGTTTAGAACTCGTATCCATCGGAGTGTCAACCGGTCTACAGCTTGTCATTCCTGTCTCTTCAAGAATATCTAAGACATACTTTCGTTATGAGATCACAATACCTGAGCTAGACTGAGCGACCTCAATACCCAGAAAATACTTTAGTTTGCCCAGATCCTTAGTCTAAAAGTGTTGCAAGAGATGTTGCTTCAATTTAGTAATACCATCCTGGTCATTGCCGGTAATAACAATGTTGTCAACATAGACCACCAGATAAATACAGAGACTCGAGGCAGAATGCCGATAGAATACAGAGTAATTAGGTTCACTCTGAATCATGCCAAATTCTTGGATAACTGTGCTGAACTTACCAAACCAGGCTCGAGGAGACTGCTTTAGACCATAAAGTGACCGACGCAAGCGACATACAAGGCCACGAGACTCCCCCTGAGCAACAAACCCGGGTGGTTGCTCCATATAAACTTCATCCTCAAGGTCACCGTGTAAAAAGGCATTCTTAATGTCCAACTGATAGAGGGACCAATGGCGAACAACAGCCATGGATAGAAAAAGGCGGACTGATGCTATCTTAGCCACATGAGAGAAGGTATCACTGTAATCAAGCCCAAATATTTGAGTATATCCTTTGGCAACAAGACGAGCCTTTAGACGATCAACCTTACCATCCGGACCAATCTTGACCGCATACACCCAATGACAACCAACGGTAGATTTACCTGAAGGAAGAGGGACGAGCTCCCAAGTACCACTCTTATGTAAAGCAGACATTTCGTCAATCATAGCTTGTCGCCATCCTGGATGAGACAATGCTTTACCTGTAGACTTAGGGATGGAAACAGAGGACAAAGAAGATAGAAAAGCATAATAGGGTGATGACAAACGATGATAACTCAAACCGACATAATGGGGATTAGGATACCACTTGTTAGGATTAAGGGTGGTCTGTATACCTTTCCGAAGAGCAATCAGTCGATTAAGAGGAGACAAGTCCGCAATATTAGCAGGGTCAGGTGCAGGACGCGAATCAACTAGGCCTGATGCTGGGTGCAGACGACGATGATATGTCAAAAGGGGTGTTTCGCCACACAAGACTCCTCAACGGTTGGAATGGTTGGAATGGATAAGACTTCTATAACGGAAGGTGAAGGAGGAGCTATAGGAGACTCGGGTAAGACTTCTGTGGCGGAAGGAGAAGGAGGAGCTATAGTAGACTCCTTCAAGGTCGGTATAGGTAAGACCACAAATATATCAAGGGGGTCAGAATGGTCAGAAGAGGTAAAGAAAGGTTTAGACTAAAAAAATGTGACGTCGGAGGACATAAAGTACCTACGAAGATCAAGTGAGTAACAACGATATCCCTTCTGAACACGAGAATAACCAAGGAAGACACACTTGAGAGCACAAGGAGCTAACTTATCTTTTCCAGGGGCTAAGTTATGAACGAAACAAGTGCTCCCGAAAACACGAGGGGAACAGAGTATACGGGTGATTGGGGAAACAATACTGCATACGGTATCTGAGTTTGGACGGGAGAGGAAGGCATCCGATTAACTAAATAACAAGCTGTGAGAACTGCATCGCCCCAAAACGCAGCGGAACATGAGATTCAATGAGAAGTGTGCGAGTCGTCTCAATGATGTGCCTATTCTTTCTTTCTGCAACCCCATTTTGCTGAGGGGTATTCCTTGAGAAGTCATAAACTGCTGAAATTGAGTGGATAAATATTCTAAGGCATTATCACGGCGAAAAGTGCGAATAGAGACACCAAATTGATTTTTAATTTCAGCACAAAAATTCTGGAATATAGAAAACAACTCAGAACGATCTTTCATTAAGAAAATCCAAGTACATCTTGATTGATCATCAATGAAACTAACAAAATAACGAAATCCCAAGGTTGAACTGACTCTACTAGGACCCCATATATCTGAATGAACTAAAGAAAAAATAGACTCCGCGTGACTCTCAATACTACGATGATAGGAGGCTCGGGTATGTTTTCCGAGCTGACATGACTCACATTCTAATGTGGATAAACTAGACATACTAGACACCATCTTCTGACGCTTGGATAAGCTTGGATGTCCTAAATGTCTGTGAATTAGGTCCGGAGGATCTGTAACTAGACATGCCTTGGAGGATTTTAGGGAGTTAAAGGTAGTAAAGCTCTTCCGATTCAAGTCCTGTTTCAATTGTCTGCCCTGTACTGCGGTCATGCATAATAAAAGAATCGTCAATAAAATATATACCACAATGGAGGGCACGAGTCAAACGACTAACAGATGCAAGATTAAAAGGACAGCCAGGGACATAGAGAGCAGAATCTAGAGTGACAGAGGGCAGGGGATTCGCTTGTCCAACTCCTTTTGCTTTGGTTTGAGACCCATTGGCTAAAGTAACAGAGGGAGGAGATTGTGAATACGCAATATTTGACAAAAGTGATTTATTACCAGAGATATGATCAGAAGCGGCTGAGTCCACAACCCATTGGTCAGGAGGACTAGATTGGGAAACACAAGCGAAAGAATTACCAGCAACAGAAGTATTAGTCCGAGCAACAAAATCTACTTGTGGAGATGTATGCTTACTTGCTCGATACCAAAGGAACTCATTATACTCCCTTCAGATAAAGAAACTCCCTGGTTACCGGTAGTCTCAATTTGAGCAACATAAGCATTTTTGGGTTGGCGGCCATGTAGAGAATAGCACACATCATGAGTGTGTCCAAGTTTATGACAATAAGAGCACTTGGGTCTAGATCTTCCAAAACGATCTCCTCCTCCTCTATTCTCCATAGTATGAGATGCCTGATTGTCCACTGATTGGGATACGAGGACAGATGAGTCAAGTGTCTATGATGAGCTCATCGGGTGACTAGGTGCTGAAGCAAGGCGAAGTAATCAAGAGAATAATTCATCAACTGTGGGAATGGTTGGACTAGCCAAAATCTGGTCACGTACTGAATCAAGGTCATTAGGGAGTCCAACGAGTGTAAGAACTAGAAACATCTTCTGTCGTTGCTCTTGTTGTTTTTCAATACTAGCAGAAACTGGCATCAACGTCTCAAATTCTTCCATGACTGCCTGAACTTGTCCCAAGTAAGTAGACATATCTAATTCCTGTTTCTTCAAGCTTGTCATTCGCGATATTACATCATAGAAACGAGATATGTCATTAGTGTATATATTACGAGCCTTTTCCCAAACTAAATAACATGTCTGGAATGGATGGAACAAGGGCATCAACTTGGAATCAATAGATCGCCACAAGATGCTACATAACTAAGTATCGACCTTCTCCCACCGTGTTTTGGTCTTTTCATCACCTTCGCTAGCCTTTTTTGTTAAATGATCTTGAACTCCTTGACCTTTACACCACAACTCGACGGATGAAGCCCAAGCTAAGTAGTTTGAACCTCCCATTAAAGGTTCTGAGGTAATCATAACACCGGAACTGCCAGAACCCGGATTTCTAGACCCGAAAGCATCGATTCCCAAAGATATGGTTGGATTATCACCAAATAACAAAAAGAATCAATTGAAAATTCTCTGAAACAAATGAAGAAAACACTGTGCTTGCCGGAAAAGTACTGTAGCTACCGGAAAAAAATTCAAAGTGGTCGGAATCAAACGAAAACAGGATGGGTAGGCTCGGAAAAACATGACGAAAATACTGTCCAAAAGAAACTTTTCAAAATTATGGCCGGAGAGGCCTTCACGCACCGGCGCGTGGGGCAGATGCGCCGGCGGCGGCAGAGCTCCGGCAGGCGCGTGGGGGCGCATGACTACTGTTTTTTCAGGTAAACTTTTTGGGGGTTTGGTCGGATTTCTGTTGGGGACCTTTTGGTGGTGTTGGATTTTGCACGACACGGATAATTAGTGACTTTGACGCGATTAGTCACTTAGGTCACCGAAAAATTGCACGGTAATTGAGTTATTTTTTCCCGGATATCGTTGGAATGACACACAACGATTAATTTCTCACGGTGGCTCGGATACCATGTGAGATAGCACAGGAGAAAATATTATTATTGATGTATTGACATATGTTACAATGAGCCCTATATATATACACACATAACATGTCCTACTCCTAATATATATTGGATTAGGGTTATTTATTTACTCCTATTTACATCACTATTCTAACAGTTATGTTATAATAACCAGATTTCAAAACTTCGAATTTTTTTAAAGGTAAAAAAAATAGCTTACTTGTATGCTCATGGACAATTTCATTGAGAGTTTCTCCTTTTTTCTTTTCACATAACCTGTTGTGTATTCTTTGTTATTTGATTGATTAACCATAATCCCTCATCCTTGCAACAAATCCATCCTCTAGCAAGATTTTTGATCTGAAGAATGTTCTTTTTTACTTTACCTCTCCACCATTCAATTTGAAAGGTACTCTCCATTGCTTCATATCCCATCGCTAATGTGTTTAATGAGCCCAAAATGAATCAAGGTTGATTGTGATTGGTGCTTGTGTCCTCATTGTGTTAATTGTTCTTTACGTTGTTAGAATCCGTTTGGCAGTGGAGCTGTTCGTTTGAGGCCTTAACTGGATTGTCCTTCCCGGTTTGACGATCAGCATTGGGCCTCTTTAACTTTGGCCGATCCTTTTCTCACTTCTTAGCCTCTTACTTGTAGCTATGTCGTCGGTACCTCTGCACTAACTCAATTGTCTAAATCTGAAATTTGAGGTCAGTTTATGCTTCAATAACTCTTTTGTATTGTAATTTTGAAAGTTGGACTCTGTTTATGCCTCCTTAGTGGAAATTTTCAGTGTTTTCCTCGTTTATTCCTCTCCGGTATTGGAAAATTGGCCTTGCCGTCCTTTCTGACCAATTGTTTTTGCCGCCTCTAGTGTCTATCTTTATCGGAATAATGTAGTCTCACTGACCCTCGTGCATTGTGATCATTGACTCGATAGTTTCTTTCTAGTTACCACCAGCAGTTGCACATGGGATTGATTTTTATGCCTCCTTGTATCTTTGTTTTGAGGAAGCCTCGAGTTCTCTCACCTTTTAAGCAGTTGGTTTGACCAAAGGTGTAGCTGAAGTCTTATTAGTTCTTTTTCACAGCTCTAGGTTGTTGATTGACTTGATGCAACTGGCAATTCGAGACCACCAGTCTATAACAGAGAATTTCCATCATTCTACCTTTTCCTTTGATCTGGATGGGAACAATAAATTGAGATATATCTCGTTTATGTCTCTCAGCTTGATGCTGGCCGAGAGTCCCATTTAGCTTTAACTCATCTTTCTATTTTGTCCTTGCTGGCTACCTCCAATGAGATTTCACCAGAACGACCATTCAAGAGATTTTTTAGGAGATCACTGTTTACTTTCCTTGAGATTGCGTCAAGTGCCAGCAAACACTTGTGATCTGTTGAAGTGTTGGAATTACAGTGGGGGTATAGTGAGACAGAAGAAATGGTGGCGATTGGTTCCTGCTTGCATATGGTGGACAGTCTGGAAGGAGAGAAATTTAAGAACTTTTGAAGATAGAAGCAATTCTTTACAGAACATCAAGATGCAGTGTTTACTTTTGTTTTATTTTTGGTGTAAAGAAAGCTGTGTAGAGGAGGCAGAATCTTTAGTAGACCTGATAGGTGCACTGTAATCTTTGGTTGACATAGCTGGTGTTTGTTTTCATTGTAAATATGTCTTGGCTCTCTGCCCTAGTGCTGTTTTAGTTATTAATATACATGTTACCATTATAAAAAAATGTCAAATGCTTCCTCTCTCTTGCATGTATGAACTTTTGATCTTCTAGCTATTGGAACCTCATCGAGGTTGGACGTTATTTTTAGAAACAGTACATTACAAGCAACTCGCTCTTTCTACAAATTTCTCAATCGTGCTCTCAGATTAGTCCACCCAGTGTTGAGTCTTAGATTTGGAATGATCTAGACGCTCTTTCCTACCATTACGGAGCTTCCACCCTTAAAAATCTGCCAACAGAGTTGAAGTTCCGTGTCACATGATATTTATAAAGATCAGGTGTTCTGTTCTGGTTCTGCTAGATTTACCGTTCTTCAATGCTTGCTTTGATGTATCACAACTAGGGCTGTGCATAATATGGTAAATACCGAATTACCATACTGAAACCAAAAATTTTGGTATTTGGTATACGGTATTTTTTGGTATTTGGTTTAAGTTTTAAAAAAAATTGGTATCAGGTATGGTATTTGGTATTTTAAAATAAAATACCGAAATACCGATACCGTACCAAAATGTACATTATATTACCCAAAACATATATTACCAATTATAACATAAATATAAAAAATTTAAAATCTTACTTTCCTTATTCTCTAAGTTCATCAATTAACTCTAAACAAGTAAGAAGACATTTCTAATGATCAAATGTTCTTTTATGTACAATTTTCTCTATTTGGGTCGATATTTGCTAGTTTTGGACAATTTCTTTGTCAACAAACATTTTCCGTTTTGTATTTTTTAGTACTTTAAAATAATAGAGTCTATGGCTCTATGCTCTAGTCAGTATCCAAACCGAATAAACCGAAGTTACCGAACCGAATAAACCGAAACCGAAAGGAGCAAATCGAACCATACCGAATTTAATTAGGTACGGTATTGGTATAGGATTTTAAGAAACCGAATACCGAAAATACCGAACTGAAATGTCTAAATACCGTACCGACCGACCGACAAACACCCCTAATCACAACCCCATCAATAGTTTGAACTGTCTAGAGATTCTGTTCACTGAGCAATGTATGTCTATGCATGACGTTTTAAACCATAATGTGGACGGCTCGATAATCTGAACGTGTCAATGAATGAGGTTTTTCTCTCTCTAGACATCTCTCTGACTTAAATACATCTGGTTTTAGGAGTTGAATTGGGTTTTCAACCACCACCTCCTAACTCCTAAGTTCCTTTTGGCACAAAAGTTTTCTTATGTTACTTTTCTTGGACCAATTTTCGCCCTCACTTTCCAATTGTTGATACATGCAGTGGGGATTATTGGGACGTGAGCCATTAGAGATATTCCGCCTTGCAGCTGGACTGTGGTATACAGAGAGAAGAGATCTTATAACAGCACTTTACACACTGTTGAGGGTATACCTTATTCTCAGTTTCAAGGAATGAAGATTTATCTCTTTTTGTCTGCTTGTTAGATATGACTAAAGTGATTTTGCAGGCTGTTGTCCTTGACCAAGGACTTGAACCTGATCTTGTGGCAGATGTTCAGAGATTTTTGGACGATCTCATTAATGTTGGGGTTAGAAAGCGGTTGATTTCTCTCATAAAGGTTGTTATATTAACTTAATTTGTCTTTCATGTCTATCCCTTTGAGTTACATCTTTTCATTTTTTGAGAATCTTCAGAGCTTAGATAGAGATTTTTCTTTCCCGTTGAGTGTCTTATTCGTGTATGTTTTCCTTCAACTCAATCATTGTTTGAGTTTTTCACTATTAGTTTAAAGTGTGAAAAAGTCATGTTTTTGCTGGAAAGTATTTTCCAGTGTCTGCTGGAAAGTATTTTCCAGTGTCTGTTCCCTATTAAACTGACTCAATACTTCACCTTATCAATTTTAAAAAAACTGAGAATGTTCCTTAAGTGCACGTGATGATAATTTGTTCGCTGTTCATTTTGATAGAAGTGAGGTGAATGAAAATATATGCTGTATGTTTCTTGATATTATATCTTGAGTATACTTGTAGGAACTCAATCGCGAGGAACCAGCCGGTTTAGGGGGGCCTAACTGTGAACGCTATATTCTTGATTCAAGAGGAGCATTGGTGGAAAGGAGGGCTGTTGTTTCCAGGGAAAGGCTCATTCTGGCTCATTGCCTTGTGCTTTCTGTTTTGGTTGTCCGTGCAAGTACGTTATGAATGGTTATATTTTGATCTTCTCTTTCTTTGTTCACTCCAAAAATCGTAGAAGATATTTTTTTTAGGACATACATATAGTAGCTCTGTTATTTTTATTTTTGATTGCACGGGTTAGTAAGTGAGTGGCTACATTTTGATTTTCAGTTATGTGCACTCCAGGAAGGATATAGTTAAGCAAGTGTATTTTTCTGATTAGGAGTTGCTCTTTTAGCTCCCTGTTTGTGCTTAAGACTGTTTTGCTATGCCTTTCTGTTTCTAGGCTATCATTTTCGTGCATCATCAAATGCAAAATAGAGCTGCATTATAATGAGGGCTTATCCTTTCGTCATTCTATTTGCGCTTTTGCATGGTTTCGTGTAAAGATGTTTGTGCCTTAGATGATTTCAGGGTAAATCCTATATCGGACCATTTGGAGGGTTAATCATTCATATATATTTCTTTTAATTCTTCATGGCTGGTTACAACTTCTTTGTGCATAACCAAAATGAGTTTTCATGTTCAAGAGGCCTGATGTTTTATACTATGAACACTTAGCTAGCCTAGTTTAGTCACATCCCCATGGTCATAGTATCAGCCATTTGTTTCTGAAGTAATACGCTGTATGCCAATAAATGTTAGTTAAATATTTTTGAAGTTATTTATGTTGGAGTTCAATCATTCTGCTAGCCTATCGGCTAGAACCAAGCTTCGACCGCGACTGCTCGTCGCTTCTGGCCGCCTTATTCCGTCACCCGAGATCCAAGTCAGCACCAGCAAAGTTTATCTGCTATATGTGCTTGTCTGGCCTTATTTTTCTGCACGTGACTCCAAAGTTGAAGTGAGAACATCCTCAATATGCTTTTGCATTGGAATAGAAGAGACTGGGTTCATTCTATTTTTAAATTAATGTTGTGGTTTCCCCTTACCAACTGCCCAAGCCTCGGTGGGCAGAATTACCTGGTACCAGTGCTGTAGGAGGTAGAAGGTACTGGTCTGAACTCTGCCGTTATAAAAAAAGAAATGTTGTGGTTCTCCCCATTATGCTTTGTTGTATGACTTTGTCCCCCTGAATGGATGTACTTTTACTGAAGCTTCCAATGTGCTTTGAACAGCAGAAAATGAAGCAATGTTCCTTAGCCAGTGTTTCTGTTTTCAATGTAGTCAGGAAAAAGGGTATATGCGTGGACAGCTCCACACCTTGTTTATCTCCTTTAACAGCAATATAGTTATTCTGTAATTTTCTCTTTTACCACTGAAAAGTAACTGTCTATTTCTTTTTGTAGGCCCTAAAGATGTGAAGGATGTCTTTTCTGCTCTAAAGGATAGTGCAGCAGGGCTTAGTGGTGGCACTGACACTTTAAGGCATCAGGTTTTCGCAGCTTCTGGCCATGGTTCTCTTAAGCTTAATGATGAATAATTGGTTATGAAATTGAAAAGAGTAACATTGTAGATGGTTGAGCTGGGAAATTAAGCATTAGATCTTGTGCATTTAATTGATGGTCCTTTTTTTAGCTGTATCTTTTCACATAAGAACCATGTAGCTTCTCCAAGTGCCACTTTATGCTCACTTGTCATTTAATATTAACTTCGTTTGTTAACCCTCTTTATATATATATATATATATATATATATATATATATATATATATATATATATATATATATATATATATATATATATAAAGAGGATTAACAAACGAAGTTAATATTAAACTACATGAAGATCATATTTCATTTTCGCCAGAATTGGATTTTAAAGTTCAGCCTGTTTCTATATGCGATCTCATCTTTTGTGCCATTTAGAGGCTCCAAATCTTCTGATTCTGTGGTTTTTGGCTCTATGATTATCCAGCTTTAGATTTTCTTTCATTCTCTGTTTCTTTTTCATATGCTGAATAGATGACAGAAAGGAAGTATTTCTATCTTGACTGCATGCCATGTACCCTCCAGCTATCGTTTTCTTATTCTTCAGTATTTTGCTCTATACTTGTATCTGATTCTGCTTTGAAAAAACTGCAGATAACATATAGTCTTCTCTTCTCTCTTGTGGTGGCCCTCATATCAGATGCATTGAGTGCAGTACCTGATAAAACACCTGTCTTGTCTCGTGATACTTCCTTTAGGCATGAATTCCAGGAATCTGTAAGCAGACAAACATTTTAAATGTTTGGCACCAACATTGTGTCATTTTCAAAACCCTCTCTCACTTTTCTTCTAGGTAATGGTCGCCGGGAATGATCCTGTTGTTGAGGGCTATGTTGATTGCTTAAGGAGTTCGTGGGTTGTACATCTGATGTTAATACATGACGGGCTTGATGCAAAAGACACAGCAGCAAGTGCTTCATCAAATAGTGATATAAGGAACATCAATTCATGCTTGGAAGTTATATTCTCCAACAATGTCTTCCAGTCCTGGCTCAATGAGATCCTCCTAACTCCTGCCTATCAGGTGAAAATTGACTTCTTGTATCTGATAAGGAACTGCTGATTGTTTTTCTTAGCCATTCTCCTTACTCATTGTTTTGGCAATGATCATGACATTTGATTTACTTGTCATATTATCTTGTTGACGAGTTCTTGCTCGCCATTGATGAATAAGTTTTTCTCATCGATCAACCATAGTATGTAGTTTGTAATTAGAGTCAGTCTGATTCTTTATTAAGAATTATCATTATTCCCATTGGCATGGGTAATGGCATTCCCCTGTTGTTTATTTTGTAAATTTGTTCTAAGACAAATATGGAATTTTGCTATAATAAATGTAGGACAAATCTGAATCTGCTACTCTGGGATTAGGTTATGGTTGAGGAGTGAAGGAAAATGTTTAAGCTATGGTAACTTGGTAAGGGTAAGAGTAGTTGATGGTTTGCAGCGCACAAGAAAATTTGTACGTAATGTATTCTATTTCTTGTGGCTTTGGGAGTCTCTCGGTAGCAACAGTTAGCGTTCTTGTGGCTTTGGGAGTCTCTCGGTAGCAGCAGTTGGCGTAGTTTGTCCTGAGTGTTTCTGACCAAGCAAAGATAGTGAGTTTGCTGGCCAAGGATTTAGAGGTGCTGGGGAAATTGAACGATGAGGATGGGACAAAGTTCTGGTGATCACTCCTGGCGGTTTCTGGTCCAGGAGAATGATTTCGATGGGAAAGGAAGAGATCCAAACTGAATGCTTGGACAAATTGAATAATGTTTTGATCATTTCTTCTGTATGAGGTACTGCTTCGGAATTAGCTGTAGTGCTTGTGAGTGTGAGACACATTGGAATGATATGTTCAAGCGGTGTAGAATGGATATTGAAGATTCTATAGCCGATCCCAGCTTAGTTTGCGATCTAGGCTCTGTTACCGGTCTCAAAAGAATGCTTGCGGTTAGGCTTAATTGTTGTTGCTGTTGCACTATGAACTGGCATTCAGAGTGATATGGGGAGAAAAAGCAAGATAAAAACATGATCAGCTGATGTTTCCTTAATTTCTAGTGCTGCTGATTCGTTCCCAAGTATTTATTTATTTATTTCTTTGTTTTTTAAGAATGACACATAGATACTTTTGGAGATGTATGAACCAGAACAACATTTTTATGATTTAAGGCAACATGAAAGTCTTCTTTCGTTCTCCCTTTGGGTTCTAATTGTCTTGTTTTTAAGTAACCATATATTTTCAAAAGTAGGGAAAACGGCCAAAAGGAAAAACATAGATGAAATGTGGAGGAAACATAGGGCTAATAATTGAAGAATCCCAGTATTAACGAAAGAGCTGTGATTATTCGAAATGGAGTAGGACATTTCCACGTCCCAGCTCGTCGAAGCTACCGCCTATCGGTTGAAATTTCCCTCCTCAGTCGGAGGTGGAACTGGGCCCCCTAAACCATCCTCGGAAGAGTAAGAAAGGAGAAGGGAGCGGGAGTTTCTCGCCTCCTAAGAGTATAAAGAAGCGGAGTGTCACCCAACAAACTAGACGCACGCATCAAGGCGTTCTGCCAACGAGCGAAGGCAATTACTCAAGAAAGGGGATTCAGCCCCGGCATATGCGATGCAGTGAAAGACGCTGCGGACTATGTGGAAACATTGGGCTAATAATTGAAGAATCCCAGTATTAATGAAAGAACTGTGAATAATTTGAAATGGAGTAGGACATTAGATTTACTTATGTCCTAAAATTTTATTTGGGCGCATAACGAGTAACTTCCTATTGGCTCAAAGCCTCAAGATATTTTTAATAGGTTAAAAATGATTTTGTAATTGGTCATGTGAAGGTATAGGGAGGAAGATAGTGCTCATTGAATTGGTTGAATAACAATGTATAAGAAGGGCTCCGTATATGGGAGTCTTGAACTATGTGTATTATTTGTAACTAGTAATTCACTCTTTAAGTGATTTAAGTAATTTATTTTACTGCTAAATACAAAATATTTTAGGTATTGTAGGGAAAATATTACTCCATTATTCCTATATATATGACCTTTTTCCTTTTTAATTTGTTAAGAAAAGAATGATACATTCCTATATTTTGAAATATTTTAACTTTTAGCTTCTCATTTTTCCTTTATGACATGCTTTTATAGCTATAGAAATGTCATGGTATGTTTAAGACCGATTCTTAGGGCTCTTTTTGATAACGTGTTTCTCATTTGAGCATTAAATTTACGGTCATTGCTATGGAAAGTTGTCACTTTTGGAGACTTGCACCTTGAGTGCCCCAAGGAAAATGGCTTCCATGGCAGTGTGGGGTGTGGTATGTCTAACTGGTGTCTTTTAATTCTTAAATTTAATTTCCTTCTTTTTTCAGGAAGTTCGAAACAATTAATCTTCCTTAAATGAATACGAGCTTTGTGTTTAGAAATGTTATATAATTGTTCACTAGTTCTCCTGAAACCGTTTGGCCATAAATAAGATTAATTTTTCGAAATCTTTTTCACTTATTTTATTTTATTTTTATTTTCACTTGAATGAATTTTGAAATTTTTCGAAAATTTGAAAAATTCCATAATTTTCACTTCAGATCACTCACAAAATCCAATTACAGCCCAAAATTATATTCATGTCCAAGCACATTTCTAATTTTCAAATGCCATTTTCAGTTGGCCTTCTTTTCCCCACTTTTTTCCGAAATTTTATAATTCTGTCCAAACGCCCCCTAAAGGCCAACCAACATATACCCAACATAGGAATCTAATGCTTTTAGGAAACAACTTTGGGATTTAATAGGAATCTGTCCGACTTGGGAAATAATATTTTGGAATGTGTGTCTGAAATAGCAGAAGGTGTTTTACATATGTCCGATGGATTTTATGTGTAATAGCTCGGGTGAAGAAGTGGACCATCTTCTTTTACATACTCAGATCCTTCAAAGATGTCACGGGGGTGTGTCCGGTCATTCAAAGGCTTTGCATTTTTTGGAGGATGTGACACGGATGCGGCCGTTTTTTTGAGGATCTGGGCAACATAGCTAGAAAACACTAGGATGGTTTGGAATTTAGTGGGTGATGCCAACTGTTAAAGAGTGATGTTTAGCTGGACTTTTAGAAGACGTAAGAGAAGACCCATGGCGTGGGATGTTGCTTCACTAGCACTTATATGGGCCGTATGAGTGCAATAGAAGAGTTTAGGAGTAGAGAATGATTTTGTACCCTTCAAGTAGCCTCTTATTCCTTATTTCTTTTGGTGCACTCACAGGGTTCTTATAGTAGAGAAGATTGGCTCTTGTTCATAGAAAACCACGTATTTTTGTTAGGTTTTCTACTTTTTAGTATGCTGCTTTTATACAAGCTTTTTCCCCCTTCATTAATAAAATTTATTACTTTATCAAAAGAAAAACAAAAACTATGGGAAAAGACCTCATCACGTTAATGCTTCCCGGTTTCCGCATAATGTACTGATTATTGGTTGCTAGCCTACTGCCACTTCTTAGGTAATTTATGTTGTTATTTCTTTTTTGTTCACTGTCTCAGTGCCTTGTGATCATTCACCTAGCCGTAAGATATTTTATTCCTGTAGCTTGTCATGTATAGATGGCAGCATATAATTTTGAGCTGTATGGCAAATAGATGTTACTGGTAGCAGATTATGCTAGCTGGTTGACCAAATTTTTATTTGTGTAGTCCTTCCATTTTGTAATTATCTCAAGTTTATTTCCTATTTTCATCGGCAGAATGACGATGAGGATATGATCTACATGTACAATGCTTATTTGCACAAGATGATAACTTGCCTTTTGTCTCATCCACTGGCCAAGGACAAGGTTTGTTTAATTTCTTATCTGTAGTGATTCTAATTTCTTTTGCGGATATATGGTTGAAATTGTCTATAATAAAGTTATGTTTGTTATTTCATCCCAATTATGTACTTCAAAATCCTTTTTAAGGCGTGATGTGCAGTTAAAGGAGTCTGAATCATACTTTGTTTGCTGTCCATTTACCAAGTGCGAAGTTAGAAATTGGTGTCTTCCTCATTTCCTTTCAATTTTTTACTCATTCTTTTATTACAGGTTAAAGAAGCAAAAGAGAAGGCTATGTCGGCTCTTAGTCCATACCGCTTGTCTACTTCACATGATTATACTGTGGATGGAATTGGACATTTTCAAAATGCCACTGAACCAGCGCCACAAACTTTTGTCTCTCTCTTGGAGTTTGTGAGTGAAATTTATCAGGTTAGTGCCGTTTGCTGTTTCTTTGTCCTGGGTGGGGAGTTTTCATCTTGGGTAGGCCGTGTTAACTTATTGTTATTTGTCTGATGCTGATGATCTCTTTGTGTTGGAGTCTTCTTACAAAGTGGGTTGTTTGGGGAAGACATTATCAAGGTTCGCTGTCCGCTGTACTGGTAGTCTCTGAGCTATTGAGTTTTGCCTGGTTTCTTAGGTTAAGCACCGGAAAGACTTAACTATGCTTTTACCGCAATCAGTAAATGATTTAAGATTATCTTGGGGTATAACCAAGCATAGGCAACATAAATAAAGACTCAGCTTCCTTTTGACGGGGCACAATAGTGCAAAATGGCCGCCCTTGCTCAATTTGGCTGACATTGAGCTGTAGTTTTCCTTGTATGGGAGTCTTTTGTTACATACAATGTTATCAGAGGCTCGGTTGAGTTGCAATTAAACCCTGAAGCTCAGTTGAAGTCGAGGTATGAGCTTCGCCTCGCTTAGGTGGCACTTTAATGGTGGTGGTAAGGTGATAAGAATGACCTCATCACCCATGGACTCCTCTTTAAGTGACCATCAATAGACAAAATAGTGATGGTAAACTAATATATTACAAAATATTGATGGTAAACTAATATATTAATTGTTAAAAAACGTTATGGATACAATTTTAATAAGCAATAGTAAGAGAGTAAAAATTTAGTATAAGAAAACTAGCCCAATTAAAATTAAAACTACGTTTGTCCACCTGAATCAATAATTCAAAATGGGTTTAAACTTGATGGGCATGATTTTTACTTCGTATATTGTGCTTATTATAATTTTATTTTTTCAAATTAATTTTTTTGATAAAAGTCTGTAGTTCTTTTTCTTGCATTACATATATATATATATATATATATTTTCCATTAGTCCTATTCTTTTTTTTTTCCATTAGCGGACCTTTTGTTGTAGATGTCAAACATTGATGTTCACTGTACCTATGATCTCTGAGATGTTGAGCTTGCCTGGTTTCTTTATTTAAGCACTTCAACAGATTTAGCGCTATGCTGTTGGCAGCAGTGGTATTAAAAGCCATTGCTTCGTTGTTTAAAGCAACGTCAAACAAGGAGTTTTTCCTTCATGGCATGCCATGCGCTTCAAAGAAGTGTGTACTTCAAATAATGACACATAAAGCGATCCAAATAACAAAGCATTGTTTTTTGGATCTCAATTTTGAGTTGTTGGATTTATATTGCTATTATTGTATGTTGGATGTTAAATTTAGTTATTTTAATTGCACTTTGATTATTATAGTGCTTAATTCAAGTATGTTTGGTCTTTTCTATTTTTTCCATAGTTGTTTGGGTTACTTCAAAGAGTATGATTTAAGACTATCATGGGTAGAACTAAGCATAGGGCATAGGCAACAAAAATAAAGACTAGTATTCTCTTTTTGATAAGTTAGGTAGTTAGCCTCACTAAGAGAGTGCTGAAGTATGTCTGAGAGTGAGGGCCATTTTTCTTATAACTATGTACTATCGAATTCTCAGTAAAAGTTAGGATCTACTTTTTGAGCCCCTAAAGATCCTCAAATCTATGCTCAAGTGATTCCTAGAGTAGACCATGAAAAGCGTGCTTGTGTAACCATAGCTTGTGTACCATATCGATTGATACCTTTTAAACATCATATTTTAGGCTGTTAAAGGGAAGTCGATCTGTACTGTTGCATGACTCCTTTTACATAGTAATCTATCTGCTTAAACCTGTTACGAAGTGAGATTGACCCGTTCCAGTAGACGTTTTATGTGGTTTTTGAAGGCCGTTAAGGATTGTTTTATTGACGTCGTGGATGTTCTGCATTGTCTTGAGGTTATTTTAGTGAGTATCCGTTAAGAATGAGGTTGTGACGAAACTAAAGTTGTAGCATCACAATCAATGAAGTTGGAAAAAACCCTGGAAGATCAAGACCTTATGGTGTGACTTAGTGGTCGATGAAATGGGTGCAAACCTTGAAAAACAGGGTTTAAATCCATTAGAGATAAAAAAACACTAACTGATTTCTTCCTGCCTAGCTAACTTTAGTAGGTAGAGTTACTCCGTACTTGCGCTGGTGGGAGATAGTAAATACTTGGTGGAATAATCGAGGTGCGCAGATGCTGGACCGTGTACTGCCATTATAAACAAAAGAGAAAGAAAGCAATGAAAGACCAAGATTCAGATCCCAGCAGAAACAGAATTGCTGGGTTATATCTTCCCATCTGCCTAATACTTGGTGGGGCATTGGTTATTCTGTACTGATAGGAGGATACAAGTATCCAGTGGAACTGCCAAGATGCATGCAAGATGGCCCTCTCACACCTGACAACTATTATTTTAAAAGAAGTTAAAAAACATGAAATTGTGGAGACAGAAATTACAAATTGCTTTTTCTTGTTCCATCTTTCTTATGTTCTTTTGCTCTGTATGATTGTTATCGTCTTACTTTGACTTCCTTGTCTGTGATCTTTCATTAGAGAGAACCCGAGTTGCTGTCTGGTAATGATGTTCTGTGGACATTTGTCAACTTTGCCGGGGAGGATCACACTAACTTTCAAACACTTGTAGCATTTTTGAGAATGCTGAGTGCCTTGGTAAGTAAGTTTGGCTATATTGTCAAGTTGGTAAAAGTTTCATACCTTCTAACGATAAGCATGCATCAACTAAGTCTTGTGATTGTCATGCATCTAACCCAGGCTTCTAGTGCTGAGGGTGCTTCCAAAGTTTTTGAGTTACTTCAGGGAAAGACATTCCGTTCTATCGGATGGAGCACTTTATTTGATTGTTTATTAATTTATGAGGAAAAGTTCAAACAAGCTGTGCAAAGTCCTGGCGCAGTTTTGCCAGAGATACAGGAAGGAGATGCCAAAGCACTTGTTGCTTACTTGAATGTTCTGCAAAAGGTGAGTGATATCACTGGCCTATCTCATTTTTGCCTATGTTCTTTACAGTTTTCACTTTATAGACTAGAATGCTATTGTGATGGAAACGTTTTCTCCTTTGTGTCTCAACTAGCCGCCACGAAGTCTGAAACTAGCTGCGTTTTATATGTGTACTACTTTGACTTTATGTAAAAACATCATGCTGCACTCTTTCTGTGAAAAATAATCGATGATCAGTTTTTGGTGGGAAGCCCTGTTTGTTTCTAATGATTGTTGGGAACTATAAACTGCAAAGCTGGTGCTTAAATTAATTTTGTAATATCTTAGAGAATTGGATAACATAATAGGCTTCTGATATTTCTTTAATCAGTTAATTTTTAATTCACAGTTAATTTTCTCAACTTTTTTTTGATAAGGAGAATCCCCGAGGGCCAGCGGTGCTAGGTTTGAACCTCGGTGGATAATGGGCCCGGCCCTCTACGCTTCTCCACTTAAAAATCATACTTTTGTCTACTTTAGGGTTCGAACCCGTGACGTGCTTCTACACATGTACCACTAGACTAAAACCCTGGGGACTGGGGGCAGTTAATTTTCTCAACATAACCTACTTTTAGTTAGTGTGGTCTAAGAAATTTTGCAAGATGCTAATTGTTTTGATAGCAGGTTAGAGATAATAGAGGTACCTCTGTTTAGCTAAAAGGGGCGGTGGAGGAACAGCTTTTGTACCTCAACTAAACCCTATAGTGCACTGAGCTAGAAATGAAATAACATTTTGTATGGAGGGTCATGGATTTTTCTCTCTCAAGTGATTAATCAAGAGATCTCTTAACATCTGATTTTGATTTATTTTTAGGAGATTGTAATGGAAATTCAGTCTATGTACGGGTTTCTGCTGAGGTGCGCGGATATAACAGACTCGAGATGATTTTTTGTGTGGTGCAGGTTGTTGAAAACGCGAATCCTATAGAAAGGAAGAATTGGTTCCCTGATATTGAGCCGTTGTTCAAGCTCCTTGGTTATGAAAATGTCCCTCCCTATCTTAAGGTAATTCGTCTATTTTCTTGTCTCTTTTGGCTTAGTTGCTCTTTCAGTTTCATGCTTATATGTTGCCACTAAGTTCTACTACTAATTATTTTTGTACCTGTGATTAATAGGGTGCACTAAGAAATGCGATATCTACTTTTGTTCAAGTATCACCAGTTATGAAAGATACAACTTGGAGGTATTTAGAGCAATATGATCTTCCTGTAGTTGTTGGGAATACAACACAACCCTTGACAACACAGGTTAGTGTGTCTGTTATTTTATCTGCTTGGAGTCTGTCTTATTTTTTATATATAATAAAGTAATCTTTATTAATAAAGTTGGGAAAATCCCGTGTACAAGAGATCAATCTATTTTATTAAGTAGAGCTCGGTTCTGTTGATCTGTATTGCTGGGAGGGGTTGGAATGGGTGGGTGGCCGCTGGAATAAATGAAAAGATTAGACTATCATTCTGCTTGAATGAAGATGCAATTTTGCTTTTTCTGATAAGGCGACTGTTTTTCATGGTCTAATGCATTGTAATTTGCCATCCCAAGTCAATTCCTTATTCTCTCCCGTCTTCCCTCTGCTTTGTCTATTTTTAAAGGGGAACTATCTCATCCAAAACTTGGTTCTTGCAGGTTTATGATATGCGATTTGAGCTGAATGAAATTGAAGCTAGGAGGGAGCAATACCCTTCAACTATATCATTCGTTAATTTGTTGAATACACTTATTGCTGCTGAAAAGGATGTTAGTGATAGAGGGCATAGGTATTGGGCTTTTGGCTATTACATGTACCATATCATGGTTTCTAGTTAATATTTTTCGGGAATTGTATTATTTCTCATTCCGAGCTACACCTCTCCAGATTCATTGGCATCTTTAAATTCATTTATGATCATGTCTTTGGGCCATTCCCACAGAGAGCTTATGCTGATCCGTGTGAGAAGTGGCAACTTGTCATAGCTTGCCTCAAACATTTCCAGATGTAAGTCTTATCTCAATTTCCTCTATGGCCCTTTGTATATTTTTTTAATCTTTTTCTCTTTTGGGCCTTGTCAGTGAGGGGTTTAAGATTTACTTATAGATTTATGAAAGAAGTTGCTGACTTTCATGTCCAATAATGTTATATGCAGGATGCTGAGCATGTATAGTATCAGAGATGAGGATGTTGACAGTGTCGTGGACCAATCTCAGCTATCAGAAACAGGGCAATCTACTCCGCTGCAGATGCAGCTGCCTTTAATAGAATTGATGAAAGTATTACTTCCTCAAACCACTCTGTTACTTTACTTTAGTGTCTCTTTGTCCTGTTGATGCAATCTGATTTTGTTTTAGTCTCTTTGTCCTATTCATATCTAGCAAGTATTTGCTATTATTTGTATGCTATAAGTTACTATTCCATACTTATCGTTGGCAACATGAGTTATTTAAATTCTTTTTGCTGTTACGCAGGATTTTATGAGTGGTAAAACTGTGTTTCGGAATATCATGAGTATCCTTTCACAAGGAGTCAATTATCTAATCGGTGAACGAACAAGTCAAATTTACGGGCAACTTCTTGAAAAAGCTGTCCTGCTTTCTTTGGAAATCGTAAATCTCGTATTGGAGAAAGATTTAGCTGTGTCTGATTTTTGGCGTCCTTTGTATCAAGTAAGGATCCTAAACTTCATCTCGAGTTTCCTGCTTTTTCCTTTCTGTAGCCTCACCTCCACTGGAAGAAGTTGCTGACTTGAATGAATATAATGTTCTGCTAATTTTATTGTAACCACTATTCGCAGATTACTGTCTATACCAATTGTAATGTGTCATAGTGGTTGTTTTCTTTGCAACTAGTTGAAACGGGAGAATAGATGCTGTCACTTTGGTCTGATAAATGTAGGGACTGTTCATGTTAATTCACACTACCAGTTTTTATTTTTATTCAGATTGTTTTGTTTATTCTATGCTTGTTCACAGCAAAACATGTCAATAGCAAAAGTTTGTCTCTGTTTTGCATGATGGGAAATTTAATGAAATATTTTTTTGGGTCAATGGTTGTGTATAATGTTGACACTAATTTTCTCATACATTAAAATGGAGAATAATTGTGTCCCCCTGTGGGCAGCTATTATTTTCTGTGAGAAGTCTGCTCGATTATTCCCTCAAGCTACTGGGATTAAATAGTGAGCAAACATAGTTGTTCACCAATTTTATTCATTCCAATTGAACACGATGAACAATTTCGAGGTTTGGAAGCTATTTTTCGTGAATATTACATCATCGGAACAGAGATGGCGAATCTAATTAAGAACCATCGCTTCATCGTTTAAACAAACAACAACACCAACAACGAACCCGGTGTACTCCCATAAATGGGGTCTGGGGAGTGTAGTGTGTACGCAGACCTTATCCCTACAGTAAAGATAGGGAGGCATCACTTTGTCGTTTAAAGCGTTGAAGAAATGTGGAACGAGGGGTTATTGCTTCTTTGATAAAGCCATGTGCTTTAGAGAAGTTTAGGCTTCAAACAATGGTGCACAAAGTATGATTCTAGTCACAATTGGTCGCTCTTTTGAATCTGAACTTTGAGTTGGATTAACCTTGGCATTACTGTATACTGGATGCTGAAATCAATTAGACTTCAATTTAGTTTCTCAAAAAAATTAGTTTTTGTTGTCTTTGGGAATGTTTGATATACTTTAGTTTCTCATAGTTGTGCATTTGCCTTCGAAGAAGCGTGCGATTTTCTTCTCACTTTTTACTTCGAGCACTACGTATCTTGTCGCTTTGTTGTGCTTTTCGCTTTTAAAAACGTTGGGCTGGGAGATGATTGAGCAAATCAGTCACTATAGGTGGTTAGTGAAGAGCGGCCAACAAAGGGCTGTAGATATTAATACAAGACCAATCATAAGATACTGAATCTAGGACGGGTGATTTTAAAATATCAGAAAAGAAGAAATTTCACAATCTGTTACTCGCACTTTCTTAGTTCTGTTATATTAAATGATTTAGAATCTGGTTTCTTGAATGTCTTGGCTAGTTTTTTTGTTAAATATTCTAGGTCTCTTACACTTCTTTTGGATGGGTAGCGGCCACCTCCTTGTTTGCTGTATTTTCTGCTAATACAATTTCTTTTTTCCATAGAGACCTTGTAACGTTATTTGCCATAAGATTTTATGCAAATATGCTAATTTTTGAACCTTTTTTCAAGTGGACACTGGTTCCATAGCGGCCAGAACATAGAGGAATAGTTTTGGCCATGCTTTTAGTTTTACTTGCTATCAATGCCACTTTACAGGGTAACATTTGTCTTTGCCACTAGCAGCACTTTTTAATGTTCAATTCTCGAGTAGTTACGGGTATTTCCGTGGAAGAACATTAGGGTAATATTTTCGTAGATGGAAAGTAAATGATATTAAACGAATCACTGTTACAACAATGAATATTCTTAAAATGAAACATGCTGCACGTGATCATGTGTATGCACTAAATTTACATATGATTTGGTCGAGTTGTTTGGCTGCATATTGTTGCCTTCTTTTGCTGTCATCTCATTGTCTAACTGGCGCTTCTTGTTTATGCAGCCTCTGGATGTCATTCTCTCACAAGATCAGAACCAAGTTGTGGCTTTATTGGAGTATGTCAGATATGATTTGCAGCCCCGTGTTCAACAATCCTCTATCAAAATAATGAACATCCTTAGGTAATACTTTCATCCTCGCCTTTTCATTTCTACTTCCTTATCCCCAAATGTTTGTCATTCTCTTAGTCCCAGTTGTTCAAACAACATGATTAAATGCATTGATTGAAGTTTTGTTCCTTCACGCCAATGATATTTCTGTTACCAACTCAAATGCGGGCATTTACGTTCTACAGTTTCCCACCTTTTTTCTTTGCCTTGTAATTAGTTTTTACTGTAAGCACAAACTATTTTAGGGAAACCGAAAGAAGAAATGTAGCATCATATTCGGAATTAAGAAAGGATTTAATTGTATCATGTTACAGTACCAATTTCTGACGTTGATGGTGCTTTATGGCAGTTCTCGCATGGTTGGGCTTGTTCAGTTGCTCATAAAATCCAATGCTGCAGGGAGCTTGATTGAGGATTATGCTGCCTGCTTAGAGCTGCGATCTGAAGAATGTCAAATTATTGAGGACTCCCGTGAAGATTCAGGTGTTCTCATACTGCAAGTAAGTTCCTGGATCTAAGACCTCCAGAATTGGAAGGTCAGAAGATTTTAATCTAGCAAATAGGGATCCTGTATTCTTTAGCGAAGTTTCACTATACTGATTGGAATGACGGAGAAGGATGCAATATAGAATAGTTCGTAGAAGGGCAAAATTTGCCATAAAATGACCGGAATGTTTAACTGAAACATTGAATGAGGTGGAATCTGTATTCTTTATTACTTGGTATGGTATTGTATAATTGTAACCCTAATCTACTTAGACAATGTACTATTAGAGGAACTTGAACCTTCTAGTTTAACTTCGAAGAAAAGGACTTCCAATAACATTTTGAGAAGGGACTGCATTGCTATATACAGAACATGCAAATAAAATGAGTTTTTTTTTGAGAAACTATGATTAAACACAATCAATAGCATCAATTTCTAAGAACTTGCTATGGTAATTGCATATGTTGATCGAATATCTTAGTTCCTCATTAACAATATATATTTAGAAATGAAATATTATGAGTTCCCTTGGGATGTCAATATGATATGTTGTAGTTCTGGAGTTAGCTTTTATAAATGTTCTGTGCTTTCAATTTCAAATATTTCTGCATTTTATATTTGTAACCTATTGAAGGGCCGGCTTGGCTCAGCGGTAAGCTTGCTTGCCGTGGTGTGTCAGGTCGCGGGTTCGAATCAGCCTCTCTGCAAAGCAGGGGGAAGGCTGCCTAGAGTATTCCCTTCCCCAGATGAACTGGGTCGGCCCTTATATTTGTAACCTATACATTTATTTTTCCTTACTAAATATAGCATGCCATTTCCCTCCTCCTTTTTTTTAACAAAGGGTTGAAGTTCTCTTTTTTCTTTCTTTAGGCAATCATAATCAGTGGGTTCCTGACTTGGAACATTAAGAAGAAATTAAGTGGGCGTCTGGACTTAAGAATTATAAAATTCCAAAAAAAAAGTGATTTTTTTCAAGTGAAAATGGTATTTGACAATTAGAGTTGTGTTTGGACATGAATATAATTTTGGGTTATTTTTGAAGTTTTGTGCGTGACCCGAGTGAAACTTTGAAAAACAAAAATTGAAAATTTTATGGCCAAACGCTGATTTCGAAAAGAGTGAATTTTTTTCGAAAAAAGTGAAAAAAATTCTTATGTCCAAATGGGCTCTAAGTTGTGGTGTTGTACTCCCTCTATCCAAATTTATGTGAAACTATTTCCTTTTTAGCGTGTCCCGAAAAGAATGACACCTTTTTATATTCAGGAACAATTTGCCTTAAACTTCTCATTTTACACTTAATGAGATGGCTTATAGCCACATAAATTTCTAAGGCTTGTTAGATCACAAGTTTCAAAATGTTCCTTTCTTTCTTAATCACTGTGCCTAGTCAAACACCATCACATAAATTTGGATGGAGGGAATATCTTTTTCCAAAGCTTCTGATTCCTTGAACGACTTTGCCTTATCTGTTTGAATAAAAAGAGATGTTCTTACTTAGGCATACATGTAGCATCCTGAAAAGTATTTGTAACTACAGTCAAATACATGCTGGAATACCGGCATGTATTTTGTGTACCGTATGGAAGGAAAGAGGTGCGAGATGTTTCGAAGCCAAAGAATGCTCAATCCAGCAAATAAAATATAAGCGTACACTTTTGTTTTCATTTTGGTGCAAAAAGGAATTCGTAGAAGAAGCAGAATCAATACTTAGCTTCTTAGAATCCCTATAAGATTAGAACAAGATTTTGTTTTGTTATTTGTTTACTTCTATGTAATTCAGCACTTTCTTAGTGCTGCTGATTTTATAAAACTTACCATTTCTCAAAAAACACTTCTCAGTAACAGATGTATTTCTTCCCTTTCTTTCTGGTGTAATATGGCTTCATTTAATGATGTAGAAGCCATGTTTGTTTGAGCACATTACCTGACATGTAATGGTGCTATATTGTACATACCCACCAACATTCGCTTGATGTTGGATATCCATAAAATCTTCTTTCAAAAAATTAATTAATACGTTTAGTTATCTTCACTTTTGATTTTGAAGAATGAAATCAGTCAAAGCTAGTGCTCTTTTCCTTCTATTTCCTTCTAAATTTTGGTTAGGATCATTGACCGATTCTCTGGTTTCAACTGCAGCTACTTATTGATAATATTAGCCGGCCTGCCCCGAATATCGCACATCTATTACTCAAATTTGATGTTGATAGCCCTGTGGAGAGGACCATGCTTCAGCCAAAATTTCACTATAGGTTCTATTAAATTGACATGTTTTTTCTACTCCCGTGCCCCTTTGTTTACTCAAGGGCTTGAAATTCCTTTCTTTGTACTGCAGTTGCTTGAAGGTCATTCTTGATGTGTTGGAAAATCTTTTGAAGCCTGATGTCAATGCTTTTCTCCATGAATTTGCGTTTCAGGTTTGAATGGTTTGACAATCGTATTGCATTGTAATTTGTATGTTCTTGTTTAATCTTCTCATGTGAAAAGGGATTGTCTAATGACTTTAAGCCGCAGTGGCTTTGTCAGTCTATATTCTTGAAAAGTGCTATAACTCCTTTAACTTTGGTGAGCTTATAATTGGTTATTATATGCAGCTTCTTTATGAGTTATGTACAGATCCCCTGACTTGTGGTCCTATGATGGATTTGTTAAGCACCAAAAAGTATTGGTTCTTTGTGAAGGTGCGTATCAACTAATGCGTAGATTGAAATTATGTTATCTATTCACAATTTAGAAAACTTTCTTCTTGATCAATGTTGTCTCAGTTGTTTGTTTAAATTTTATCTTTACAGCATCTGGATATAATTGGTATTGCTCCACTACCCAAAAGGAATAGTAGTCAGGCACTTCGCGTCAGTTCCCTTCATCAGGTCTGTTTTTGAGCTCATAGTTCTTCCTTCTTTCCTCTATTTAACAAGGTGAATATGCTTCAAATTTTCATCCAAGTTTGCTTACCTGATCTAATTCATTTGTCTCACATCTCCCATGTTTCTTCAGAGGGCATGGCTGTTGAAGCTGCTAACAGTAGAATTACATGCGGCTGATATGTCTAGTTCCACCCATCGAGAAGCTTGTCAAAGTATCTTATCTCAATTATTTGGGGATGGAATTTTTGAATATGATGCTGATCTTGGTGTATCTTCTCCCAATCATCAAAGCAGTCCTGCTATGATTGGAGCCAGAATGATTAGTAAGGCTAAGGTAAAGTTTTTACTGCTGATTGTGTCATGAGTTTATTTAGGAGTACTGTTGAAGTGCAATTCTTTTGGCATTTTTTTTGATAATGAGTGGCAGTGAGAGTCGAACCTGGAAACCCTGCATGCTCTGATGCCATGTTGAAGTTCCACCCTCTGATGTTGACTCCCTTTGATAGTATGCACATATGCCATGTATAAGTCGCTCCTAAACCTGTGTACCAAATTATAGCTTTTACTACAATCAAAGTATTTGTAATGATTCTGTGACTACAATTTCATACCTTTTGGTGGTCATTTCTTTGCGGACAAAATTATGAGGGGATTATAATGCAGGATTGTGATACTGGAATTAATTATCGTTGGATTGTAATGCTGAGATTAATGCATTATTTGCTTCATGCTTTGCATTGAAAATGAGAAATATGGTGTATAATCCAAGTTTGATTTTAAACTGGAGAAACTTGGATAGATTTTTGTTTCTAGTATTAAACTTGACCTGCGTACATTCCCGCTGTCCCATTTTATGTGCAGCTTTCCTCTTTTTAGCTGATATGCAACTAGATTGTCAAACTCCTTCCCGCTATACCCAGCCAATTCTTAATAACAAAAGGTAAACATTACATTTTAACAGACAAAATGAAAGCCAGGTCTCTACTTCTTCTTCATGAGGATGAAAGGCCTAGTTATCATCTAGGTCTACGTTTGTCCCAAAAAGGATGACAACTTTCTATATTTAGAGAAAATTTAACTTTAAACTTTCACCATATTACCCTTAATGAAATAATTATCGGAACATAAATGTTGTTGGCATGTTTTAGACCATAAATTTAAGAAAATCTATCTCTTGTTCTTGTACTCGTTACCAGTCAATACCATCACATAAATTGGGATGAAGTAACTTTTGGAAAGGGCTTTGGCAGAAGGGCCATTTTCCATGTTATTTGTTTTATCTACGTCTAGATAATCCTTACTTTTCATGTTAGGTTTTTTGTAAGTCTGGTGGATCAGTTTTGATCTTCCCCCCTGTACACATGGTTTTGCACTGCCTTAGTGCCTTTTTTCTTAATACATTGGTACCAATCTCAAAAAATAATCCTTACTTTTAACTAATGTGGAAAAATGTAGCCGTCTCACAGTTAGAGAAAACGCACCTTTATATACTTAGTTATGTATTCAACACGCTTCTTCACATGCAAGCTTGATTTGTTTTCCACGGGTCAAGCACATAATTTTTTTTAATAACAGGTGGCAGTGAGAATCGAACTAGGATCTAGCTTGTTTCAATGCAATGTTGAAGTCTCTGGTCATGACCAACTCATCTAAAAGCTTAAATTGTCATGGAAAGAGAGTAACACACTTTTATTTATTTATGTCTTCATCATCGAAAATATAAATGCAACTAAAGTATAAAGTAATGCCAAATTTAATACTGGGATTTTTGTAACCCTGGTAACTAAATGAGCCGTTATTGAGGTATTGCTTCCTTGTCACTTGTGTTTTCTTCTTAATATTTTTTGGATAAGTATCTTCTATTTTCTTTATTAAAGGAAGTTGGAACAACTTCCTTTTGCATTGATGTATAGGTATTGGAGTTGCTTGAAGTTGTCCAGTTTAAGTCTCCTGATACTTTGTTGAAATCTTCACAAGCTGTTTCGAGCGCGAAATATGGGTTTCTGGTAAGAACCGTACTGTGTTTGAATCCATTTTCCTTGATTTTTCTGGGTGTAGGATTTTCATTCTCTGGCATTGTGCAGGCTGAAGATATACTTACCAATCCTGCAACTTCTGAAAAAGGTGGTGTTTACTATTACTCAGAGCGTGGAGACCGTTTAATTGATCTAGCTGCATTTCGTGACAAATTATGGCAGGTGCATTATTTTTTATCGCCACACCACACTTTTCCTTTGTTTTGTCGCCTTTATTTTTGTAAGATCCCTTTAGCCAAGTGAGATTGCTTCTACCCGCTGGAGGTGCTACATAACGGTTCTTTTAAATTTTGATCCCTCTTTCAGAAGTACAGCTTGTTTGATCCCCAGAATAGCTCCTTTAATAGTGAAGTTGAGCTTAATGAAATTCGAGATGCAATTCAACAGCTGTTACGATGGGGTTGGAGATACAACAAAAATCTTGAAGAACAAGCAGCTCAGCTTCATATGTTAACTGGCTGGTCTCAAATTGTTGAGGTCACATTGCTTCTCTTTGTCACTTGGTTTTCAACTCATTGATGTGCTCTGATATATGTGAGTGCGTTGGGCTGACATATCCTGTTTATGCAATTTTTCTTGCTAGGTCTCAGCCTCCAGAAAAATATCCTCTCTTCCCAACCGTTCTGAAATATTATTTCAGTGGGTGACCATTTCATCATTTTTCTAAAATTTATTTTTGCTAACCTATGATCCCGTCTCACCTATACTTCCATACATAGGTTGCTAGATGCTTCTCTTAGTGCTTCTGGTTCTCCTGACTGTTCATTGAAGATGGCACTGATATTGACGCAGGTTGCACTTATCTCATCTTCTTGGTTTGTTGAAGTTGCGGCACCTTGTATCTAAGTTACCTCGATCAATGTCCTTATTTTGTTTGAGATATTTTTCTAGGTTGGTCTCACATGCATGGCCAAGCTACGTGATGAAAGGTTCTTATGCCCTAGTGGTTTAAACAATGATACTGTCACTTGTCTTGACATCATGATGACAAAACAATTATCTAATGGAGCATGCCACTCTATTCTATTCAAGCTTATACTGGCAATTCTTAGAAACGAATCATCAGAAGCATTGAGAAGGCGGTATAAGGCTTCATATTTGATTTCTCCATTCCTTATCTTTGCTATAGAAACAAAGGAAGTTCTGACTTTTTGTGTATGTTTCCTGACTACAGCCAATACGCTTTGCTCCTTAGCTATATCCAGTACTGTCAGCATATGCTTGATCCTGATCTTCCAACCACAGTTCTGCAATTATTGACAATGGATGAACAGGAAAATGGGGATCTGGATCTGGAAAAGGTTATACAATCTTAGTGGGGAAACCGACCTTTACACCTCCCTCTTGTTATGTTCTTACCGGATCAATTTGACACAACGATGTAGAAAGTTCTTTCTTCATTTTTTAATTCTGTTCCACCTTAAACATGAACAGATTGTCAAAGATCAGACTGAAATGGCACATGCAAATTTTTCAATAATAAGGAAGGAAGCTCAATCACTTCTAGATCTGGTGGGTATACACAGACGAAACTAAATTCTTAATTTTATTTGTTGTATCTTCTGATGCTGGTCTTAATGTCTTGATCCTATGGTATATAAATATTTGCATTTCAATTCTCTCTCCTCTCTGCATGCCCACAACCCTGTTGAAGCTAATTAGGATCTTTAAGCTTGTCCCTTCACCCAACGAGACAATGTTATCGGTAACTTGAATATTCTCATTTGTATGCTGTGATGGATTAATGGTAATTACGTACTTGTCAATTTATTTAAACGGTGTTGATAAGTAGAATTATAGAACAGCTGCATTTGAATGCGGAACCAACTTAATAAGATCCATTTCATTTGCTAGAATCATAGATCATGCAGTATAATCAGGATAATGCAAAAGAACTTTTATAGGACATGATTGAGGAGGTACAGAGCATCACGTTGCTAATGAAGTGGATTTTTTAAGTTTGGTATGAATGTCGAAGTTTCATTGGTGAAAAATTTAAGTAAATTGGGGGGTGGTCATTGCAATAGGGAGTACATGGTGTGAAAGGTTGTCATAGAGCATTAAATAATGAACTCATAACAACATCTGCAATATATTTTGATTAATTGGTCACAGCGCTAGCATCAATATTTGAAGCTTCTTGGATCCTTAGTCATCACTTCTTCTGTAGCATAAGCCAGGAGATAAGATTTAGTTCAATATGAAGGAAAATGTATTATCAAAAAATCTTCTCCTTGATAAAATTATGTTGTAGTAATTACATTGAATTCCCAACTAGCTCGTATTGAAGCATAGGTGTTATTGTGGTGGTTGTTTGGTTGCATGGAATTGTTGAATATATTTTCTTTGTAGATGAGAAAGTAACTTCTCTCACTCATTGGTGCAAATTCTTTGCTTTAAACTAGCTCAAATGTTACTCAATATCACTTTCTTCAGCTATCACTTTGACATTGTTGTCAATGTTCAGTAAATAAATATCCTCAGAACGGAAAAAGGAATAAGCTCAGAACGCTAGTCTCATATCATATTCTCCACTTGCTATGATTATCATATGTCATCTACTTCTATACTCGATCAAACACTTAAAAATGATTTCCTGTTGGTAAAAGCATTTTCCACCATATCAGACACTCTATTACTCTATATTTTCCTTTTGCATTTTGAGGTGTATACGTATTAAAATTGCTGTTCTGCTGCATTAGCTTACTGTGTTCTTTGCTTTGTTCGAAAAATAGATCATAAAAGATGCAACCCATGGCAGTGAATCTGGGAAGACTATCTCGCTCTATGTTTTGGATGCTTTAATTTGCATTGATCATGAAAAGTGTTTCTTGAGCCAACTGCAAAGCAGAGGCTTTTTGAGGTCTTGCCTTGTGAGCATCAATAACTTTTCTCAGGTATTTGATCCATCTCCTCCATAAGGTCTCTGTTGATATCTGGGCAGTCTTTCCTTTATGTCAAGCATTACTGTTGATACTGTTGTTTTTGTTTTTGTTGTTGCTTTCCCTTTCCTTCTCTAAGCCGAGGGTCGATTGGAAACAGCCTCTCTACCCTTTTGGGTAGGGGTAAGGCTTGTCTACATATTACCCTCCCCAGACCCCACCTTGTGGGACTATACTGGGTAGTTGTTGTTGTTGTTGATGATAGAGAGCTATAAAAATCTCTGTTTTCCTGTTGAAGCATCTGATCTCTTTTCCACTGAGTTCATTTTCCTGGGTGTAAAATATGTTCCACTAAATTTCGTTTACAGGTTTCCATTATTTCCTTCAGTTTTTACCTTTTAAGTCGTCAACAACTTTGTTATGCCATTATTTATTAATTAGTAATAACCAAATTTATAGTATGTTCACTAGAGTGTCATTATTCTTTTGTTTACCCTGTATTTGTTTCCTTAGCTGTGCAGCGTACTGTTATTTAACTGAAGTGTAATCCAAGCACATGCAAAAACCTCTTTATTATGACATTTGTTCCTTTGCTAATTGAAAAATCTTAGTAAGCCAGCTTACTTCTGTTTTGGTATTAATTCAAGCCATGACTTCTAGTAGTACCAGAAATGGCAAAAGAAATGAGTAACAAAAAATGCTGATCAATGAAGCAATCATTTTTTGTATCAACTTCAGTAGATCCAGTGTCAACGGTCAACCACACAAATCAGAAGGTTGCGTCTTATTGGTTTTGTTGTTGATAATGATGTTATAGAGTTATTTTGGACCTTTATTCGAAAAACTTTTTAATCTTTTTCTTGTATAAGTGAGTGAGCCTCGGAGCAACGGTAAAGTTGTCTCCTTGTGTCCTATAGGTCATGGATTCGAGTAGTGGTTGATTCCACTGAAGGTTATTAGGGTAGACCGCCTACATTACACTCGTCTGGGTGCTGTCCTTCCTTAGAGCTTGCGTGAACTTGGTATGCTTCGTACACCGGGCTCTCCTTTTTTTCTTGTGTGAGTCTTTATGCAAAGTGCGTTGTAGAGTAAGAAGATGAAAGCAAGGGAAAGTCATGATTATGTCAAAAGTCCATGCAGCCTCATTAGGGGTGTATTTACTCCTCCCCTTGAAATGTGTATTAAGTTTCCAACGTGACGGAAACCCTTACTGTGTTATGTGTCTTTTATGACACAAATTCAGATTCTATGTATTAACTTGCTTGTAGTACGTTTTTAAATTTTTTTGTTTTGTTTTGTTTTTGTTTTTGTTTATATATTTTTCATGGGTTTTAAAAGTTTTATTGGAGTCCCTCATCAGGATGGTGGGCTATCTTTGGAGTCAATGCAGCGTGTCTGTACTCTTGAAGCGGAACTTGCTTTTCTTCTGAGAATTAGCCACAAGTATGGGAAATCAGGGGCCCAAGTGCTTTTTTCAATGGGTGCATTCGAGCACATTTCTGCCTGCAGGGCACTGAGCATGCAATTGAAGGTATTGTTCCTCTCTTCATGTGCTTTAGTTCGCAATGACATTTTTCATTAAATTGTTACGACCTATTATCAGGGAAGCTACCGGAGCATGGATGGAAAATTTGGCAGAGAATTGTCAGTTGATGTTGATAAACAACGAATGATCATTGCTCCAATCTTGAGAGTGGTGTTTTCACTTACTTCATTGATTGACGCATCTGAATTTTTTGAGGTTAGCTTCGTTTCTTCAATAAAATGCAGTATTTAATCTTAAAGGCATGTAAAAGATATTTCATATTGAAGTCAAAAAGTAGTTGATGGCGAATAGTGCATAGAATTCTTGTACACTAACGAGTAACCTTTTGTAGAAAGAAAAGAAGAATGCATTTCTGATAATTTGGCACTTATGCACATGATGAAATCATTTTTTTCTATAAGAGACTTTGTTTTTGGATGGGGTGGGCTCATGAAAATGAGGAAGGGAATATAGAAGTGGAGAGGCCTTTTGACTGAAATCCTGTAGCACTAGGTCCATCCCAGAAATATGTGGGCCTTCATCGCCTTAAGTCAATCTATCCAAAGAGCCTACCCTATAATAGATTCAGCTAAAGCTGCGCTTGGAAGATTTCTTTCTCAATCAAGAATCCGAGCTTACTACTTGAATCACGAAAGGCGCTTTTTCTCACTATCTATTCAATTCCAACTTCATGCTCACTTATGAAATCAAGCTAATAAGGCAAAAAACAGAGCATGGAGTCCACTCGCATGAGAATCAAGCGAAGTAGAGACATAAGCAGATCCAAAGAAAAGAAGCAAGACGACTATTTCCATTCCTCTCCTTAGACCGACAGTACTACAAGACAGAAATAAGGCGATTATTACCTTCCCATTGTAGTCATAAACTCATTTACTCCGTCCTCCCAGATTTGTTTTGAGGTATTTGGTTGAATACAGAGTTTTAGAAAGAAACAAATGACTTTTGTCATGTAAGTTGAATATGCATAAGATATAAAGTAATTGACGCAACACGACTGAACTTAAATGTCATGAAGAAGCTACTATGTCATGATATTAATTAAATGGTTTAACATTAACAATCTCCTTAAAGCTTATTTCTTTCGCGGGTTCTTCATTTAACCTTACTTTTCTTGTAGTGTAGTTGGTCTTTTCCATTGGGAAATGTTTTCTTAAGTTTTGTACATTTCAATGTAACATCTCTCTTTTTTTTTTGTTGAGAATGGTAACAATTATATAAATGTGTAAACTTTTTACAAGAGATTGTGAAGGTCACAATCAGACCCTCAAAGGGCCAGAGAGACTACCAAAGCCTATTCTATTCGATTACATTTCTTCTAGCAAGTCTAATAAAGAGTGTACATCATCCTCCCTATAGCTCTCTTTACACCAAAAATGGAATAACAAAAAACAATTAAGCTTAATTTTCTGGTAAGAGCTAGGTCTATCTTCAAAAATTCTGGCATTCCTTTCTTTCCATATGGACCACCAAGATACAAACAGGAACAATTTTCCACCATTTCTTCTGTTTAAATATTTGCCCCTCCATTGTTCAAGCTACTAAGAAGAGCTGCAGTGTTAACGGGCATTGACCAAGATATACCAGCCAAATTAAGATAGAAGTGCCAAAGTTGGGTAGTGACCGGGCAGTGAATAAAGAGGTGGGAAACTGATTCCCCATTTTTTGCCACAAAAACTGCACCCAGCTTGTAGCTGGATTCCTCTCCTAAGGAGGTTATCCCGAGTTAGGACAGCTTCCCTTGCTACTACCATGTGAAACATTGAACTTTTGTAGGCACCCCGACCCTCCAAATTTGTTTCCGTGGCCAACCTTGTGCAGGATTAGGAGTATTGTTGATGAAATGATAAGCAGATTTCACTGAAAAGGAATCTGATTTGTGACCCTTCCATATTAAAGCATCTTCCTCATCTATGAGACCTTTGAAAGCTTCTAAGGTCTCCCAGAAGAAATCCGCCACTCTGCAACTCCCAGTCATTAAAATTCTTTCTGTAGACAATGTTCCAACCATGTATGGGTTTTGCATCTGCTACTGAAATTCTTTGATTCTCAGCAATGCTATACAACTCTGGAAATTGTTCTTTCATAGGAGTGTGCCCAAACCATGTGTCACACCAGAAAAGAACTCTTCTACCATTTCCAACCTTGAAACTGGAATGGTCAGCAATGAAGCCCCATTGCCCCCGGATTGTTTTCCAGACCCCCCCCCCACTCCATGAGGGGATGACACTGGTTTAGGTGCACCAATGTCCTTCATAGCCATACTTCTCTTGAATTGCCCTTCTCCATAGAGCTGTTTCCTCCAAGTTATACCTCAACAACCATTTTGCCAGTAGACTATTATTCTGAGCCTTTAGATTTCTGACACATAGGCCCCCTGCCTGCCTAGAGCACAAAAGAGTATCCCATTTGACTAAGTGAATAGTCCTTTTCTCACTGTTACCTTGCCAAATGAAATTCCTTCTTAGGGAGTCAATCTTTTTCCTCACCTTAGTAGGAATTGGGAATAAGGACATCACATAGGAAGGTAGTGCACAATGTAACATCTATCTCATGAATGCGTTTATGTTTTTTCTTTTACAGGTATAACTGTAAATGACCACATATATCTTTCCTATTGTCAAAAACTTTCTAATTCTATACTCCGTACTTTCAATTTGCTATAATAGATTCATTCGCTTCTTGTGTTTCATCGATGTTCAAGAGGTTCCACTTTGGTCATTGTTGTCACAGGCATTACATATGAGGTGCACTTAAACCCTCCAGCACTTAGGGCGTCCCTCAGCGAAGCCAAGCACCCACTTATTGTTAAAAAAAATTAGGTTGAGTATCAAAATCAAGTTAGGTTAACTTACAAGGCTCCTGTTGAAATACTAAATATAGTCGCTAAAGTGACACCAATGTATATTATGGATAAATGTGAGTCTGTGACCGTGATTAGAAATAGGAAATTAGAAACTAAATAAGAATAGAATAGTCATTTAATTTGGATTAAAATTTATATTTGCATTATTGTATTTCAATCATAAAGTAAAGATGGTATTTTAAATTGATTCACATTGTTTCTTTCATGTATTTCAATAAAATAAAGTTTTCTTTTTCCTGCTAATATAATTATTTATGTGTATAGTTATGTTTTCTTGCTTATACGTGTCTGTGTGGAGGGTCTTTGTATATATATTGTTCATGTATATTTCTTCATGCGGTCGTTTCTTGAGTTGTTCGCCAAAGCCTTTGAAGACTTTGGTACATTTCTACACATTTTGCTTTTGACAATGCTGCTTTTGGTGAAATGAAATCCTTTTACTTAGATATAGGGGAGGCAGGGAGCTGCAAATATACATGTATCACTGTCTGTAGTAACGCCATGCATTAGAAAAATTCCAAAATTCTAATGCAATGGTTTCATACACTCGTATATGTAAATATGCATGTATGTAGTATAAATGATTCTTTTTTCTAGTTTAAAACCCTTGAATTTTGTCACAACATTTCCCTGTTATTTTCTGCTTCTCCTGATTGCGCTCCACCTTCTCATTTCTGTTGAATTTTTGAATTTTTTTACTTCGTATCTTAAAATCTGTCATCTTAATTACGTGGGTGACTAGCAGGTTAAAAATAAAGTTGTCCGTGAAGTCATTGAATTTGTAGGAGGTCATCAATTACTTTTTGATCAAATCCTTCGAGAAGATCTTTCTGATGCTGATGACTTGACAATGGAACAAATAAATCTGGTGGTTGGCATACTTACAAAGGTACAGATATGCGTAAAGTTTGTTTGGCGTTGCTGTCTTTTAGATTGATTTCGATTCCATTGAAGGGTAAATTGCTGATGTTTTAGCCATTTAAATTACCATTTGCTACTCCATCTCTTATCTAACACTTCTTCTTGACCTACTTTTAACTGTAAATCTGTGCAGATCTGGCCATATGAAGAGAGTGATGAATATGGTTTTGTTCAAGGGCTTTTTGTGATGATGCGTTTTCTTTTCTCTCGTGATCCAGACTGTTTTATTACAAACCAATCCATACGTTTTCTGGAGGTAATATGAACTCCCAGGTGTAGCTTGATTGTGTATTCCGGAGGCAAGATATAAGATATATTTATAACGTTGAAGCCTGTATAGTCATAGTACTTCTCAGCTGTGTTTCATTTTCTATTTTCAGGAAAGGCGGAAGGCAGAAATGAATGCTTCTCGTCTTTGCTTTAGCCTGAGCTCTTATCTCTGTTTTCTTGTGATGAAGAAGTCTTTAAGATTGCCGGTACATCAGTTTTGCTTCTTTAACTATTTTCTTCTTATCAACTTTTAACTTAACAGTTAGGCATGAAATGCTTATGTCTCTTTCTCATGCTGCTGCCTTGAGAGTAAAGAGGGCATGTTTCATACAATTTTGTTCATTATATTTGGATCAGGTCTCAGATGGTCCAATGGACTATCGTGCTTCCGCTGCTCAGCAACAGCCAACCTTGAATTTACTTGGTTTTCTTCTGAACTCTCTGACTACAGCACTGGAAAGGGCTACGGAGGACAGATATTTACTGCTTAGCAAGGTGAAAGATCTGTGTTTTGGCTACTGAATAAAGAATAAAAGTTGTACGTCTTATAATCTGAGTATAATTATCTTATAAAAAAATTAATCTTAACTTTAAATCTCTTTATTTTCCCAGATTCAAGATATAAATGAGCTATCAAGACAGGAAGTGGATGAAATCATTAACATGTGTATTCCCAAGGGCTGTATTTCGTCATCTGAAAACATTCAGAAAAGGTACATGCAGCTTCATGTAATACAATTTCAGGAGAGATACATGTCCAGTTGTAATATGATATCTGATCTAGATTATTGAACTTTCAATACTAGCTGGAGGGTGGTCGGTACCGACTGGGGGGGGGGGGCATGGATAAGATTTTGTTTTCTCATCCTTATGCTGTAACGTGTGAGAGATTCAGAGGCGTACTTGGTATTAGTGATTTGTTGATGCAATGTATGCATATTTCGGAATGTCATCTATAGTTCTATTGGAGGACTAGATGATCTAACGCTGTCTGTGCTTAGGCAAAATATGCTATTTATCTTGTAATCCTATATATATCATTCAATGTCGATAGGCTTCCTTCTAATTCATGTTTAAGTTTCTCATTGAGTGTCAATGAACTTCTTATTAGTACTACTCCTTTGGTCCAACTCATGTGTTTTGGTCTCTCGCTTTTGATTGCTGATAGAAAAGACAGATTTTTCGCACCAGCCCTGACGCACTGATGATAGTACATAATATCTCCTTGGAAATTTCTTCCATTCCAAGACACAAAATGGTCCTGTGGGTGGTCAAATCTTAGAACTGGATTAGTTTTTATTTCATTAAACACTGATACAGAAAATAAACTCTCTGCCATCAAATATTGGACATACATTCGTATGCTTAGTCTTACTTGCAATTCTTTTGCTGACTGGATCTACATTGCTCAGAGGTGAATAATTATCATGCCTAAAATCTCTGTAGTATGCTAATCTGAGTACTTTTTTGATTGGTCCCTCTGCTCACATCATTTTATATTCCAGGAGATATATTGCAATGGTGGAGATGTGCCAGATTATTGGAGATAGGAATAAACTGATGACACTATTACTTTTACTGGCGGAAAACGTGATGAATATTATCCTTGTCCATTTTCAGGACAGGTATTATTGCTAATACATTTTTTCTTTCTTTCATGGTTATGCAAATTCTGCTTGCTTAACTTCAATTGGGCTTTGCAGTTCTTTTGAATGTGGCACCAAACCATACGCAAAAGACGACTTGAATTTGCTTTGTGGAAAGTTAATCTCAGCTTTGGAGAGGCTTGAACTTCTTAGCGAGGTATGCTAACTAAAACTCCTCTCCTTCCCTTGACCCTAAACAATATAAAGTTGTGATATTTAAGTGGTTATGTGCGCATCATGGGTTCTAAACCTGCTGCAAAACATGATATTTAAGTGGAGAAGGGTAGAGGGGCGGACCCATTATTCATTAAGTTTCGAACCGCACGCCATTGGCCCTTGAGGTTTTCTCAAAAAAGACTAAAATGCTTGTGATAATTCTCTTGTTCAGCCATGTTAGCGATATTTAAACTTTGTAACCTGCATGCTAGTGCTTGTTATAATTGTCTCTTGTTACTTAATTATGAGAATTTAGCATTTCATATTTTATCCTTCATTCCTCTGCAGGATAAAACAGGCCATGACATTAAGGTGTTCCGAAGATTAGCTAGTTCTCTTAAAGAAATATCGATTCAGAAGTCACCTGTTTGACTAGAGATCTTGTTCAGGCTTTTTCTTTTCTAAATTTTGGCATAGGTATGATGGGTTTACATGTAATTATATGTGTCGTCTTTTATATAGTGTCAGGCTTGTATTTTTTAATCCTCCAATGTGTTGTACATATTGTATATCACACAACTGGCTCTAGTGTGCAATTTAGTAATTCTCATATCAATGGAGTTCTGTTTTGTTTTTTTCTAAATGTTTGTATGTTAAAATTGGATTTTTGTGATGTCTTTTCAAAATGCTGTATGAAATTTAGTTATTGACAAGGGAGTATATTTATTGGAGTTGAGCGACGGTGGAATATTACTAGGTTGTAGGTAGTAGTGAATCAGAAATTCAAATAAGGGGATTAGAGAAACATTGCACTAAAAGTTTTCTTAATATAGGGAAGTTTATAAGTTTTATGTATATTTAAAATATTTTTCTCTCTAAAGATGCAATATAATTTTCAAACTCAATTGAACCCCATTCATGTACATAGCCTGAAAATAGCACTAAGTTAGTCGGATTGGTAATTGAAAAATAGCCAATCGTTTACAAAGCTATTCAAAAATGGATTCTATTTTGTTGCAACATGAAAAGTTTCACTGAAGAATGGAACACCTGTGTATGAACTTACAGTATATTACGCCGGAGTAATATATTATATTGGAACTTTATTATAATATATTAAAAGTCCAGTATATTATATTTAAACTCCAGTATAATATATTAGAAGTTCAGTATAATTTCTAGTATATTATGGTGGATTTTTTTTTGATTTTTGAATAGTATTTTTATTCAAATTCATTTTTACATGAAATGTAGCTCAAGTTCAATTACTTTTGGAATTGTGTTAATTTTCAACTACCACTTATAAATCTGGTTAGTATTGAATTTCTCTCTACATAGCTCTGTGTAGTTGTCTGGGGAATATATGATGAAGCTTAGAGGAAAAATGGGTGCTCCTGTTCTAATGGCGTGAGTCAATTGATTTGTCTACATCTTTTTATAGTTTTTATGTCAAATCTTTCAAGAGAATATTTTTCTTACGTATAAGAGATGGAAGAACAGGATTATTATTTTTTCTGTTCAAATTGTAAAAGACGAAAGTTCAAAAGAAATGAGAGGTGAGCTGTGGTCTTAACTTGTGAGGTACCTATGCTAGTGGAAAAGAACCGATATTCAATAAAATATTCAAGGTGGGTAGTAATTGATCTGGACACCGCCGTTATAACAAAGAAGGCTGAAATTTGATGGGCGGAGGTGGTGTTTGTTGGGAGAAAATAGTTGAGTGTGTTAACAATTATTTGTAGCAATTGTTTACTCCGAACCATGTTAATTTACTATTGTTAAATGATTAAATGTGGTAGAATATGCATAAGTTAACCATGGTCATGTGAAAGAAGCATATATATATATATAAACCACATTTAATTTTGGTGTACACATATTAAATTAACTATAGTTATGTGATTATATGGTGAGTTAATAAGTGGGTCGCATGATTTTCGACTAATAATAAAGTTGTCACCTGACAATGATTTTGGTTCTAATACTAATGAAATCTTATTAGCGTTTGTATTAAGTATAGGAATCACAGGAAATACGCACCTAAAGGTGTGATCGAATGATCAATAAAGTGAGTAGAATCAATATGTCTCGGGTTTAAATTTCAGCGCAGATAAAAAACAATAATTTAAGTGCATCCCCGCCTCCCCCAAGAAAAAAAAAAGATGATTCTGTGTTGTTCAAGGAGGTTGGGAGGAAATGATAATACAAGTTAACATTGCTTTAGTACGTATTAAACTGAATGAAGTTATACAGAGATAAATGAATGACATCACTCTTTTCATGATACATTTACAAGAACATATTTGGAACATTAAGTACAAATATTTGTCAATGTTGTAGCACAATAGATGTATTTTTTCTTTATTAGGAATTATTTTATTAGCAATTTGATTAGTGGGCATTTTAGGATCAGGTGTCCCTGTTAGCTATACATCTTTTTGACAAATTTAAGAGAAAAAAGAGACCTTTGGTCTTTGTCTTTCCATTTGTTTATTTGAGAGATTAGCAAAGTAAGGTCAGTGCATACTTTTAGGATAAGGCTGTCTGGTGGGCCGGTCCCGGGCCTAAACGGGCCTGGCGGGTCGGTTCGGGCGGTCCTGGGCTTCGTAGGCTTTTTTTTTCTGGCGGTCCCGGGCCTGGCGGGCCTGGTGGGTAAGACCGGCCCGTGACGGGCCTAAGCCCACGTGGTCCTGGGCCTGGCGGGCTTCGTGGGCTTTTAATTTGTGTGTGTGTGTGTGTGTGTGTGTGTGTGTGTGTGTGTGTGTGTGTGTGTGTGTGTGTGTGTGTGTGTGTGTGTGTGTGTGTGTGTGTGTGTGTGTGTGTGTGTGTGTGTGTGTGTGTGTGTGTGTGTGTGTGTGTGTGTGTGTGTGTGTGTGTGTGTGTGTGTGTGTGTGTGTGTGTGTGTGTGTGTGTGTGTGTGTGTGTGTGTGTGTGTGTGTGTGTGTGTGTGTGTGTGTGTGTGTGTGTGTGTGTGTGTGTGTGTGTGTGTGTG
>JASVEL010010495.1:0-15691 GCA_032618575.1 Nicotiana noctiflora | reverse complement strand
GTATATAACAATGATAGCATCACTGATAAGGATAGAGTTTTGGAAGCTCCAAGAAGGCCATTTACAAGATCTCAAGCTAAGGAATTGCAAACTAAGGTTGCTGGACTTCAATGGCAAATAAAGAAGCTTCTAACTATGGAGGAAGAGCTCATGCCCAAAGGAGAAGAGTTGTCTAAGTTTTACAACTATTTGGTTGCTCAAATTGAAGTCCAAGAGGAGGAAGATTTGGTTACACAAATCTGCCCATGGAGTCACCAAATGGGCTCAAAATGAGCTTAAAAGAGTCCAGAAAGAGGTGTTACATGAACAGCCCAATTGGAGTCCAAACAAATGGCCCAAAACAAGTTGTTTTAAGGCCCAAATCTGCCCCAAAGAGTCTTGGCCGCCCCTCACCTACCAAAGACTTTTCTTAGACATTAGCAACCACCTACCTCATTGTAATAATTGTGTTTTCCACTACCACCACCCCACCTAGTTTTTAATGTTATTTTTATGCCTTTGTACTCCTATAAATAGTGTGTTCTTCTGCTTCATAAGGCAGATTATTATTTGAGTGAGTATATCATACTTTGAGAGTTCTTTTGAACCTTTGTTACTTGTGCTTTGAGATTTATCTTTCAACCTTTACTAGTTCATAGTTCAAGGTAGTAAGATTACTTCTCTTTGTGATATCTTTGATTCCTTTGTGGTATTCTTAGAAGGCGATTAATACTAGTATTAATTGTTGTCTCAAGTTACTCGTAAAGTGGTCAAGATCCGAATCTATTGTTATTTGCTTTTAAGTAAAGGCGTTTGATTTCTTTCATAAATCAAGACGTTGTTACTTTGATCTTGTCAAGGCTATAGAACTTGCGTTCTTGAAAGTTCTCGGAATTCTTTCCTTGAATCTTTCCCATATCCTTTATTTTCGTCTCTTTAATTCTAGTTGTTCAATTCCTGTTGTTATTGCTTCCGCATTTACTTCTCAAATTCTTACTCTAGTTTGGATTCTCGACCTAGTTGTTATCAAGTGGTATCAGAGCGGTTCTATCAAGATTTCGTTCTTGATAATTCTTGGGATATTAAAAAAAAAAAAAAAAAAAAAAAAAAAAAAAAAAAAAAAAAAAAAAAAAAAAAAAAAACGAAATCCAATTTAAAACAAGAAGAAATACAATTGCTTGCTCTCCAGGATATATCTTTTGTATCTAAGTGTTTCCAAAAATTAACAAAGGAAACAAGAAGAGGGATCCTTGATTTTGTTACTCTCTGTATTCTACACATTTATATTCTTTCCTTTTTGTTCGTGTCTTATTTCAACCGAGCCTAAAAGTTCTAGGATTTGGTTCTTTCTTCTTTTAATTGTTCCCAAAAAAACAAAAGAAAAATCCGAGTTTTACTACTAAGAACTACATACAAGTTAGGTTTAACTATAAATCTATAAAGTACTTGTTCAAAGGTTATTTCGAGAGAAAAATAAGAAGAAGCTAATTTGTGTGATACAATTTTTAAAGATGTCACATACAGGTAGTGATAATGAACGAATGGTTCTCCAAGAAGCTGAAATCAAAGCAAGGAATGATTTTACCTTGCAAGCCATGCATCAACAGTTTGAAAGGCTGAATCTCCAACTCCAAGAAATGAGGGATACCATTGCGGATCAAAATGATACAATAGCTGAACTTAGGAGGGATAATAATGTTAGGCCACCTGCTAGAAGAAATGTACCCCATGCTCCTATTGTAAATCAAGCAAACTTTATTGATGATTTTAATGATATTGATTTTGATAGGGTGAGAGGAGATAGG
Source organism: Nicotiana noctiflora (assembly GCA_032618575.1). Taxonomy (NCBI): domain Eukaryota; kingdom Viridiplantae; phylum Streptophyta; class Magnoliopsida; order Solanales; family Solanaceae; genus Nicotiana; species Nicotiana noctiflora. The sequence goes on along the minus strand of JASVEL010010495.1, from coordinate 13,907 downwards.
AGGGGACAAAGAGGTAGGATAGAGGATGATAATATAAGTAATATAAAGATGCGGATGCCATCTTTCAAGGGAACAAGGGATCCAGACTTGTATCTTGATTGGGAGAGAAAGGTTGAAGCAATCTTTGACTGTCACAACTACTCTGAAGGTAAGAAGGTTAAACTTGTTGTTGTTGAGTTTTCTGATTATGCTTCTATTTGGTGGAAAAAGCTTAATAGGGATCGACTGCAAGAAGGACAAGCACCAATTGCTACTTGGACTGAGGCTAAAAGGGTGATGAGGAAGAGATTCGTACCATCACACTTTCAAAGAGAGCTACAACTACGTCTTCAAACATTGAAGCAAGGGTCCATGTCAGTAGATGATTACTTTAAGGCTATGGATATAGCTATGATCCAAGCTAATTGTATGGAGGAAGAAGAGGCTACAATGGCTAGGTTTTTAAATGGTTTAAATAAGGAAATAGCTGATGTAGTTGAATTACAGCAATATGTAACAATAGATGAGTTAGTTGATTTGTGTATAAAGGTAGAAAATCAAAATAAAAGAAAGCAAACTGGCTCATGGAGATATCGAACAAGCACCATGCCTAAGAAACCATGGTCAAATCATGAGATGAAGAATTTTTCTCGACCTCAAGAAGACAAGGGAAAAGGTAAACTGGAGAACAAAGAGGGAGGTAAAACCTTCAACCCTAAACCTTTTACACCTTCTAGTTCTATTCAGTGTCATAAATGTAAAGGAAGGGGACATATGATGCATGAATGTCCAAGTAGAAGGAACATCATTCTAAAAGAAGATGGAGGATATGAGAGTGAAAAGAGTGAGGGAGATGAAGAGGGAGATATGAGTGATGAAGGTGATTTAGAACTACCTAATGATGGAATGGTTGGGGTAGTTAGGAGGATTATGACTATCAATTTAGGAAGCAATAGTGAAGCACAAAGAGAGAATATATTCCATACTAGGTGTGGAGATAAAAGGAAAAACTTGCTCTATGATCATTGATAGTGGTAGTTGTGCTAATGTGGTTAGTTCATACTTTGTGGAAAAACTGGGACTTGCATGCATGAAACACCCTACTCCCTATAGACTCCAATGGTTAAATGATAGTGGTGAACTAAAGGTAAATAAACAGTGTATGATTTCATTTAACGTTGGTAGATATGAGGATGATATTCTTTGTGACATAGTGCCTATGCAAGCTTGTCATATATTACTGGGTCGTCCTTGGCAGTATGACAAGAATGTTTTTCATGATGGGAGAAAGAATAGATATTCGCTTGAACTAAATGGCAGGAAATTTACTCTTGCACCTTTATCTCCTTCTCAAGTGTTTGAAGATCAGGAAGAGATTAAAGGAAACAATGGGAAAGTCAAGGGGAGGGATAAAAAGTGAGCTTGAGGAAAAAGAAAAGAAAGAGAGAGAGGGCAGCAATTTGAGAGAAGAGATAAAAAGAGGGTTTGAATAAAAAAATAGACAGTCTTGGTGAGAGGAAAGAGGCTAAGGAAAGAAAAAGAGAGAGTTTCTATATAAAAGCCAAAGAGTGTTTAAATGCAAGAAAAGAGGGGCTGCCCATAATACTACTTACTTACAAAGAGGCTTTGATTAACTCTGAGTTGCTAACTTCTTCTTTGCCAAGTAGTATTTCTTCTCTTTGCAGGATTTTGAAGATGTCTTTCCAGAAGATATTCCTAGTGGATTGCCACCTTTACGTGGCATTGAGCATCAAATTGATTTTGTACCTGGATCACAAATCCCAAATAGGCCAGCCTATAGGAGTAATCCAGAAGAGACAAAGGAACTTCAAAGGCAAGTTGAGGAGTTGCTTGAGAAAGGCTTTGTGAGAGAGAGCATGAGCCCTTGCTCTGTTCCGGTCCTATTGGTACCCAAAAAGGATGGAACTTGGAGGATGTGCGTGGATTGTAGAGCAATCAACAAGATTACGGTAAAGTATCGCCACCCTATTCCTCGTCTTGATGACATGTTGGATCAATTACATGGATCCAAAATCTTTTCTAAAATTGATCTAAAAAGTGGTTACCATCAGATTCGAATGAATCCAGGAGATGAATGGAAAACTGCTTTTAAGACCAAATATGGGCTTTATGAGTGGTTAGTTATGCCTTTCGGCTTGACTAATGCACCTAGCACTTTCATGAGATTAATGAATCATGTTTTTAAGGATTTTCATGGAAAATTTGTTGTGGTGTACTTCGATGATATCTTGGTCTTTTCTAATACTTTAGAAGAGCATGTAGAACACCTAAGACAAGTTTTTGAAGTTCTTAGAAAGCACTTGTTATTTGCTAATCTTAAAAAGTGTACTTTTTATGTGGATCGTGTGATTTTCTTGGGTTTTGTGGTTAGCTCTAAGGGTGTTGAGGTTGATGAAGAGAAAATCAAAGCAATTAAAGAATGGCCTAAACCTAAGAGTGTAACTGAAGTTAGGAGTTTTCATGGACTTGCTAGTTTTTATAGGAGGTTTGTGAGAGACTTTAGCACCATTGCTTCTCCTTTAACTGAAGTTATCAAAAAGGATAGGATTTTTAAATGGGGAAAAGAACAAGATGATGCTTTTAACTTGTTGAAAGAAAAGTTATGTTCTGCTCCGTTATTACAATTGCCTGATTTTTCTAAATCTTTTGAAATTGAATGTGATGCTTCTCGGCAAGGGAATAGGTGCTGTTTTGATGCAAGATTCTAAACCTATTGCCTACTTTAGTGAGAAGTTGAATGGAGCCACATTGAACTATTCAACTTATGACAAAGAGCTTTATGCTTTGGTAAGGGCTTTAGCCACATGGCAACATTACTTGTGGCCAAGGGAGTTTGTCATTAAAACTGACCATGAATCCTTGAAATACTTGAAAAGTCAAGGTAAGCTTAGTAGAAGGCATGCTAAGTGGGTTGAATTTATTGAAACTTTTCCTTATGTAATTTCTTACAAACAAGGGAAAGAGAATGTTGTTGCTGATGCACTTTCAAGGAGGTATGTCTTAGTTTCTACCCTCACTTCTAAATTGATGGGTTTTGATCAAATCAAGGAACTTTATGCTAATGATGTTGATTTTGGCAAAACTTTTGCAGATTGTAAGTTGGGTCCTCTTGATAGGTTTAACCTACAAGATGGGTTTCTCTTTAAGGAAAATAAGTTGTGTATCCCTAATTGCTCTTTACGTGAAGTATTTGTAAGGGAAGCACATTGTGGAGGGCTTATGGGACACTTTGGGGTCCCAAAGACATTAGACATACTTGCTGAAAATTTCTTTTGGCCTAGAATGAGAAAATATGTTGAAAGAATGTGCACACAGTGTTTGGAATGTAAACAAGCTAAATCTAAAGTGTTACCACATGGTCTTTACACGCCATTACCTGTTCCTACTTCACCTTGGATTGATATATCTATGGATTTTGTGTTAGGTTTGCCTAGAACAAGGTATGGTAAGGATAGTATATTTGTTGTGGTAGATAGGTTCTCCAAGATGGCTCGTTTTATTCCTTGTTTAAAGACTAATGATGCCTCACATGTTGCTAATCTTTTTGTAAAAGAGATTGTGAAATTGCATGGTATACCTAGAACTATTGTTAGTGATAGGGATGCAAAGTTTTTGAGTCACTTCGGCGTGTATTTTGGGGGAAGTTAGGCACTAAATTGTTGTTTTCCACTTCTTGTCACCCACAAACTGATGGACAAACTGAAGTAGTTAATAGAACCTTAGGAAACATGTTGAGGGCTGTTTTGAAAGGTAATTTAACTTTATGGGAAGATCACTTACCTATGATTGAATTTGCTTACAATAGAACAATCCATTCTTCTACAGGTATGTCTCCTTTTGAAGTTGTTTATGGCTTTAATCCCTCTACTCCACTTGATTTATTACCATTACCTACTAATGATATTGCTAGTCTTGATGGTAGGACGAAGGCTGAGATGATGAAAAAAATTCATGAGCAAACAAGGCTTGCAATTGAGAAGAAAAATGAGCAAACCGCCTTGAGAAAGAATAAGGGTCGAAAACAAGTTATTTTTAAACCTGGAGATTTAGTTTGGGTTCACTTTAGAAAGGAGAGATTTCCTTCCAAAAGGAAGTCAAAGTTGCATCCTAGAGGAGATGGCCCCTTTCAAGTCCTTGAAAGGATTGGAAACAATGCTTACAAGTTGGACCTTCCTGGTGAGTTTCAAGTAAGTGCTACATTCAATGTTGCTGACTTATCTTTGTTTGACGTAGGATCGAATTCGGGGACGAATTCTTTTCAAGAAGAGGGGAATGATAGCATCACTGATAAGGATAGAGTTTTGGAAGCTTTAAGAAGGCCATTTACAAGATCTCAAGCTAAGGAATTGCAAACTAAGGTTGCTGGACTTCAATGGCAAATAAAGAAGCTTCTAACTATGGAGGAAGAGCTCATGCCCAAAGGAGAAGAGTTGTCTAAGTTTTACAACTATTTGGTTGCTCAAATTGAAGTCCAAGAGGAGGAAGATTTGGTTACACAAATCTGCCCATGGAGTCACCAAATGGGCTCAAAATGAGCTTAAAAGAGTCCAGAAAGAGGTGTTACATGAACAGCCCAATTGGAGTCCAAACAAATGGCCCAAAACAAGTTGTTTTAAGGCCCAAATCTGCCCCAAAGAGTCTTGGCCGCCCCTCACCTACCAAAGACTTTTCTTAGACATTAGCAACCACCTACCTCATTGTAATAATTGTGTTTTCCACTACCACCACCCCACCTAGTTTTTAATGTTATTTTTATGCCTTTGTACTCCTATAAATAGTGTGTTCTTCTGCTTCATAAGGCAGATTCTTATTTGAGTGAGTATATCATACTTTGAGAGTTCTTTTGAACCTTTGTTACTTGTGCTTTGAGATTTATCTTTCAACCTTTACTAGTTCATAGTTCAAGGTAGTAAGATTACTTCTCTTTTGTGATATCTTTGATTCCTTTGTGGTATTCTTAGAAGGCGATTAATACTAGTATTAATTGTTGTCTCAAGTTACTCGTAAAGTGGTCAAGATCCGAATCTATTGTTATTTGCTTTTAAGTAAAGGCGTTTGATTTCTTTCATAAATCAAGACGTTGTTACTTTGATCTTGTCAAGGCTATAGAACTTGCGTTCTTGAAAGTTCTCGGAATTCTTTCCTTGAATCTTTCCCATATCCTTTATTTTCGTCTCTTTAATTCTAGTTGTTCAATTCTTGTTGTTATTGCTTCCGCATTTACTTCTCAAATTCTTACTCTAGTTTGGATTCCCGACCTAGTTGTTATCAAAGAACTACATACAAGTTAGGTTTAACTATAAATCTATAAAGTACTTGTTCAAAGGTTATTTCGAGAGAAAAAAAAAGAAGCTAATTTGTGTGATACAATTTTTAAAGATGTCACATACAGGTAGTGATAATGAACGAATGGTTCTCCAAGAAGCTGAAATCAAAGCAAGGAATGATTTTACCTTGCAAGCCATGCATCAACAGTTTGAAAGGCTGAATCTCCAACTCCAAGAAATGAGGGATACCATTGCGGATCAAAATGATACAATAGCCGAACTTAGGAGGGATAATAATGTTAGGCCACCTGCTAGAAGAAATGTACCCCATGCTCCTATTGTAAATCAAGCAAACTTTATTGATGATTTTAATGATATTGATTTTGATAGGGTGAGAGGAGATAGGAGGGGACAAAGAGGTAGGATAGAGGATGATAATATAAGTAATATAAAGATGCAGATGCCATCTTTCAAGGGAACAAGGGATCCAGACTTGTATCTTGATTGGGAGAGAAAGGTTGAAGCAATCTTTGATTGTCACAACTACTCTGAAGGTAAGAAGGTTAAACTTGCTGTTGTTGAGTTTTCTGATTATGCTTCTATTTGGTGGAAAAAGCTTAATAGGGATCGACTGCAAGAAGGACAAGCACCAATTGCTACTTGGACTGAGGCTAAAAGGGTGATGAGGAAGAGATTCGTACCATCACACTTTCAAAGAGAGCTACAACTACGTCTTCAAACATTGAAGCAAGGGTCCATGTCAGTAGATGATTACTTTAAGGCTATGGATATAGCTATGATCCAAGCTAATTGTATGGAGGAAGAAGAGGCTACAATGGCTAGGTTTTTAAATGGTTTAAATAAGGAAATAACTGATGTAGTTGAATTACAACAATATGTAACAATAGATGAGTTAGTTGATTTGTGTATAAAGGTAGAAAATCAAAATAAAAGAAAGCAAACTGGCTCATGGAGATGTCGAACAAGCACCATGCCTAAGAAACCATGGCCAAATCATGAGATGAAGAATTTTTCTCGGCCTCAAGAAGACAAGGGAAAAGGTAAACTGGAGAACAAAGAGGGAGGTAAAACCTTCAACCCTAAACCTTTTACACCTTCTAGTTCTATTCAGTGTCATAAATGTAAAGGAAGGGGACATATGATGCATGAATGTCCAAGTAGAAGAAACATCATTCTAAAAGAAGATGGAGGATATGAGAGTGAAAAGAGTGAGGGAGATGAAGAGGGAGATATGAGTGATGAAGGTGATTTAGAACTACCTAATGATGGAATGGTTGGGGTAGTTAGGAGGAATATGACTATCAATTTAGGAAGCAATAGTGAAGCACAAAGAGAGAATATATTCCATACTAGGTGTGGGATAAAAGGAAAAACTTGCTCTATGATCATTGATAGTGGTAGTTGTGCTAATGTGGTTAGTTCATACTTTGTGGAATAACTGGGACTTGCATGCATGAAACACCCTACTCCTTATAGATTTCAATGGTTAAATGATAGTGGTGAACTAAAGGTAAATAAACAGTGTATGATTTCATTTAACGTTGGTAGATATGAGGATGATATTCTTTGTGACATAGTGCCTATGCAAGCTTGTCATATATTACTGGGTCGTCCTTGGCAGTATGACAGGAATGTTTTTCATGATGGGAGAAAGAATAGATATTCGCTTGAACTAAATGGCAGGAAATTTACTCTTGCACCTTTATCTCCTTCTCAAGTGTTTGAAGATCAGAAGAGATTAAAGGAAACAATGGGAAAGTCAAGGGGAGGGATAAAAAGTGAGCTTGTGGAAAAAGAAAAGAAAGACAGAGAGGGCAGCAATTTGAGAGAAGAGATAAAAGAGGGTTCGAATAAAAAAATAGACAGTCTTGGTGAGAGGAAAGAGGCTAAGGAAAGAAAAAGAGAGAGTTTCTATATAAAAGCCAAAGAGTGTTTAAATGCAAGAAAAGAGGGGCTGCCCATAATACTACTTACTTACAAAGAGGCTTTGATTAACTCTGAGTTGCTAACTTCTTCTTTGCCAAGTAGTATTTCTTCTCTTTGCAGGATTTTGAAGATGCCTTTCCAGAAGATATTCCTAGTGGATTGCCACCTTTACGTGGCATTGAGCATCAAATTGATTTTGTACCTGGATCACAAATCCCAAATAGGCCAGCCTATAGGAGTAATCCAGAAGAGACAAAGGAACTTCAAAGGCAAGTTGAGGAGTTGCTTGAGAAAGGCTTTGTGAGAGAGAGCATGAGCCCTTGCTCTGTTCCGGTCCTATTGGTACCCAAAAAGGATGGAACTTGGAGGATGTGCGTGGATTGTAGAGCAATCAACAAGATTACGGTAAAGTATCGCCACCCTATTCCTCGTCTTGATGACATGTTGGATCAATTACATGGATCCAAAATCTTTTCTAAAATTGATCTAAAAAGTGGTTACCATCAGATTCGAATGAATCCAGGAGATGAATGGAAAACTGCTTTTAAGACCAAATATGGGCTTTATGAGTGGTTAGTTATGCCTTTCGGCTCGACTAATGCACCTAGCACTTTCATGAGATTAATGAATCATGTTTTTAAGGATTTTCATGGAAAATTTGTTGTGGTGTACTTCGATGATATCTTGGTCTTTTCTAATACTTTAGAAGAGCATGTAGAACACCTAAGACAAGTTTTTGAAGTTCTTAGAAAGCACTTGTTATTTGCTAATCTTAAAAAGTGTACTTTTTATGTGGATCGTGTGATTTTCTTGGGTTTTGTGGTTAGCTCTAAGGGTGTTGAGGTTGATGAAGAGAAAATCAAAGCAATTAAAGAATGGCCTAAACCTAAGAGTGTAACTGAAGTTAGGAGTTTTCATGGACTTGCTAGTTTTTATAGGAGGTTTGTGAGAGACTTTAGCACCATTGCTTCTCCTTTAACTGAAGTTATCAAAAAGGATAGGATTTTTAAATGGGGAAAGATGATGCTTTTAACTTGTTGAAAGAAAAGTTATGTTCTGCTCCGTTATTACAATTGCCTGATTTTTCTAAATCTTTTGAAATTGAATGTGATGCTTCTAGCAAGGGAATAGGTGCTGTTTTGATGCAAGATTCTAAACCTATTGCCTACTTTAGTGAGAAGTTGAATGGAGCCACATTGAACTATTCAACTTATGACAAAGAGCTTTATGCTTTGGTAAGGGCTTTAGCCACATGGCAACATTACTTGTGGCCAAGGGAGTTTGTCATTAAAAGTGACCATGAATCCTTGAAATACTTGAAAAGTCAAGGTAAGCTTAGTAGAAGGCATGCTAAGTGGGTCGAATTTATTGAAACTTTTCCTTATGTAATTTCTTACAAACAAGGGAAAGAGAATGTTGTTGCTGATGCACTTTCAAGGAGGTATGTCTTAGTTTCTACCCTCACTTCTAAATTGATGGGTTTTGATCAAATCAAGGAACTTTATGCTAATGATGTTGATTTTGGCAAAACTTTTGCAGATTGTAAGTTGGGTCCTCTTGATAGGTTTAACCTACAAGATGGGTTTCTCTTTAAGGAAAATAAGTTGTGTATCCCTAATTGCTCTTTACGTGAAGTATTTGTAAGGGAAGCACATTGTGAAGGGCTTATGGGACACTTTGGGGTCCCAAAGACATTAGACATACTTTGTGTTAGGTTTTCCCTTGATTTTCTACCTTTATACACAAATCAACTAACTCATCTATTGTTACATATTGTTGTAATTCAACTACATCAGCTATTTCCTTATTTAAACCATTTAAAAACCTAGCCATTGTAGCCTGTTTTTCCTCCATACAATTAGCTTGGATCATAGCTATATCCATAGCCTTAAAGTAATCATCTACTGACATGGACCCTTGCTTCAATGTTTGAAGACGTAGTTGTAGCTCTCTTTGAAAGTGTGATGGTACGAATCTCTTCCTCATCACCCTTTTAGCCTCAGTCCAAGTAGCAATTGGTGTTTGTCCTTCTTGCAGTCGATCCCTATTAAGCTTTTTCCACCAAATATAAGCATAATCAGAAAACTCAACAACAGCAAGTTTAACCTTCTTACCTTCAGAGTAGTTGTGACAGTCAAAGATTGCTTCAACTTTTCTCTCCCAATCAAGATACAAGTCTGGAAGATCCCTTGTTCCCTCGAAAGATGGCATCTGCATCTTTATATTACTTATATTATCATCCTCTATCCTACCTCTTTGTCCCCTCCTATCTCCTCTCACCCTATCAAAATCAATATCATTAAAATTATCAATAAAGTTTGCTTGATTTATAATAGGAGCGTGGGGTACATTTCTTCTAGCAGGTGGCCTAACATTATTATCCCTCCTAAGTTCAGTTATTGTATCATTTTGATCTGCAATGGTATCCCTCATTTCTTGGAGTTGCAGATTCAGTCGGGAATCCAAACTAGAGTAAGAATTTGAGAAGTAAATGCGGAAGCAATAACAACAGGAATTGAACAAGTAGAATTAAAGTGACGAAAATAAAGGATATGGGAAAGAGTCAAGGAAAGAATTCCGAGAACTTTCAAGAACGCAAGTTCTATAGCCTTGACAAGATCAAAGTAACAACGTCTTGATTTATGAAAGAAATCAAACGCCTTTACTTAAAAAGCAAATCAAAACAATAGATTCGGATCTTGACCACTTTACGAGTAACTTGAGACAACAATTAATACTAGTATTAATCGCCTTCTAAGAATACCACAATGGAATCAAAGATATCACAAAAGAGAAGTAATCTTACTACCTTGAACTATGAACTAGTAAAGGTTGAAAGATAAATCTCAAAGCACAAGTAACAAAGGTTCAAAAGAACTCTCAAAGTATGATATACTCAATCAATAATAATCTGTATTATGAAGGAGAAGAACACCCTATTTATAGGAGTACAAAAGCATAAAAATAACATTAAAAAACTAGGTGGGGTAGTTGTAATAGAAAGCATAATTATTACAATAAAGTAGGTGGTTGCTAAAGTCTAAGAAAAGTCTTTGGTTAGGTGAGGGGCGGCCAAGACCCTTTGGGGCAGATTTGGGTCTTAAAACAACTAGTTTGGGCCATTTGTTTGGACTCCAATTGGGCTTCTTTTGTAGTACCTCCTTTTGGACTTCTTTTAAGCTTATTTTGAACCATTTTGGTGTACTCCAAGGGCTGATTTGGGTGACCAAATCTTCCTCCTCTTGGACTTCAATTTGAGCTACCAAATAATTGTAAAACTTCAACAATTCTTCTCCTCTGGGCTGGATCTCTTTCTCGACAATTAAAGGCTTCTTTATGTGCATTTGAAGTCCAAAGATCATGTTTTGAAATTCTTTAGCTTCACATCTTGTTAAAGGTCCTCTTTGAGATTGCAACGCTTCATCCTTGTACTTGAATAAAATTGAGCTTCCTAGGATGCTATCATTCCCCTCTTCTTGAAAAGAATTCGTCATCGAATTCGATCCTTCTACGATCCAACAAGAATTGATATTGCCGATTTCATGTTGCAATCCATTTGGATCTTTTGTCACCATATCTTGCACCTCACTACCCCTTTCAAAAGGTATTTCAACATGTGGCTGAACAAAATCAAAAGAACTAAAACAGGAAAGAGTTAATGGGTTAGGGAGTAAAGAAACTTTTTTCTTGCTACTTTCTTTGGCTTTTATCACAAGACTAATGTTTTCCTCACCCTTAGCCTCTTTTCTCTCACTAAAGAGTTCTTTTCCTTCACTAAATCCCTCATGTTTTTCTCTCTCTACCTCATAGACTATGTTTATCTCATTGCCTTCTCTCTTTTCTTTCTTCTCAAGATCACACTTTTCTTCACTAGACATACCACTCTTTTACTCAAGACAACCTCTCCCTTTTCCTCTCTTGGAATGTCCCAGTTTTTCCACAAAGTATGAACTAACCACATTAGCACAACTACCACTATCAATGATCATAGAGCAAGTTTTTCCTTTTATCCCACACCTAGTATGGAATATATTCTCTCTTTGTGCTTCACTATTGCTTCCTAAATTGATAGTCATAATCCTCCTAACTACCCCAACCATTCCATCATTAGGTAGTTCTAAATCACCTTCATCACTCATATCTCCCTCTTCATCTCCCTCACTCTTTTCACTCTCATATCCTCCATCTTCTTTTAGAATGATGTTCCTTCTACTTGGACATTCATGCATCATATGTCCCCTTCCTTTACATTTATGACACTGAATAGATCTAGAAGGTGTAAAAGGTTTAGGGTTGAAGGTTTTACCTCCCTCTTTGTTCTCCAGTTTACCTTTTCCCTTGTCTTCTTGAGGACGAGAAAAATTCTTCATCTCATGATTTGGCCATGGTTTCTTAGGCATGGTGCTTGTTCGACATCTCCATGAGCCAGTTTGCTTTCTTTTATTTTGATTTTCTACCTTTATACACAAATCAACTAACTCATCTATTGTTACATATTGTTGTAATTCAACTACATCAGCTATTTCCTTATTTAAACCATTTAAAAACCTAGCCATTGTAGCCTCTTCTTCCTCCATACAATTAGCTTGGATCATAGCTATATCCATATCCTTAAAGTAATCATCTACTGACATGGACCCTTGCTTCAATGTTTGAAGACGTAGTTGTAGCTCTCTTTGAAAGTGTGATGGTACGAATCTCTTCCTCATCACCCTTTTAGCCTCAGTCCAAGTAGCAATTGGTGCTTGTCCTTCTTGCAGTCGATCCCTATTAAGCTTTTTCCACCAAATAGAAGCATAATCAGAAAACTCAACAACAGCAAGTTTAACCTTCTTACCTTCAGAGTAATTGTGACAGTCAAAGATTGCTTCAACCTATCTCTCCCAATCAAGATACAAGTCTGGATCCCTTGTTCCCTTTTTTTTTTTTTTTTTTTTTTTTTGCAAAATATACCACTAGGCATTGTACCTAGTGGCTAATATATAAATAAACGAATAAAAATCCCAATCCGGGTCCAAAATGATACAATTTGTCCTGCTACTACCAGTAGACTGTGAAATAAATCTATGTAAACATAGAATCTAATCAGAAAACTAATATCATCTATAACATGAAGTCTAAATGAATATTTCCATGTCCTGCAGCTATGATTGACTTCTCCTGCCCATTTCAAGTACCATGTAGCACCACTCAAGCTCTCACCAGGTGCCAAGGTATGCGTAGTGTAGGCAATGATCAAGTCGATCCAAGAGTACCACAGTATAGGAACAAGAATTGACTTCCCATCCGATAATTCACTGCAATGAAAAGATATTGTCTCAATCACCTTTAGTATATGTTGCCCTTGTACATTGTATACTACTATGTCACCTCCAGAATGAGTGTGGAACCACACTAATACCACTGAAAAATGACATAATAATATCCAATATATTCCAAACACATAAATAAGCCATATCTTGACACTAGTCGATCGTGAGCTCCAAGTATCTGTTGTAGCTTCCATGTTGTATGCCATGATTGTTGATATTCGATGAACTAGTGTAATTGAATCAAACCAAGTGAGCGTGTCCCTTGAGCTATCTAACAGTGACATCTTTGTCATTGCAATGCAGAAAGCCCAGCCAATGATGCTGATGATGATGCTGCCTGTGTGCTTTTCACCTCTTGCCTCGATTTCCTGCAATAACCATAGCACATATATATTGTCTACTACTATATCATCTCCAGACTGAGTATGAAAACATACTAATACCACTGGAAAATGACACAGCAATATCCAACATATTCCAAACATATAAAGCAGCCATAACATAACAGTATGTAATCGCGAATTCCAAATGGCTGTTGTAACTTCCATTTTCATATATGTCCTTGTTCGATGAGACAATGTAGTTCGAGTGCATACCATGCCTAGCAATAGCACAATTGATCTTCCAATGCAACTCATGTCAAAGTGTCCAAAACTGCTCAGAAACCATACCATGTCTGTGAATGATCGTGAGTTCCAAGAAATTGCTATGATTTTTATGGTGTGCTGCAAAACCTTCAAACTTAATCCTTTTCGATGAATCAGTGAAATCAACAGAAGCCAATTGATGTTACTGGTAATTAGAATAGCTAATACTATCTCCATTCCCATGCCAAAAAAAAATGATCCTGCAAATAATGCTCATGATGTTCCTGCATGTATTGCTTTCACAATTGATCTGCTCATCTAGTGAAACCTTTACTGTGCACACTCCCTTCCTGAAAATTATCAAAACACTCTCAGATTGAGCATGAATACATGCTGATACCACTGAGCAGTGATTTAACAACCTCCAGTAAGTTAATGAGCACAGTGCTGACGATGGTTGCCTCTCCATTAGTCTGGTGCTTTTCTTTTAGCAATCCGAACTCTTAAATTAGGAATTTGAGCTTTGTCCATGTTGATCAATGCTTTTCCTTTAGCTGGTAATTCTTGAAATGAATGAAAGTTAACTGTACCTGCAAAAGAAAAACCCAAGTTAGCTAAATAGTCTGCTACTGTGTTTCCCTCCCTTAGTACATGCTGAAATATGACATTGTATGTCCTCTTGAAGTCCTCTTGTTCCCTTGAAAGATGGCATCTGCATCTTTATATTACTTATATTATCATCCTCTATCCTACCTCTTTGTCCCCTCCTATCTCCTCTCACCCTATCAAAATCA